>WSYH01012566.1:0-18651 GCA_036426205.1 Ascaphus truei | reverse complement strand
CTCCTCGCTCTCAGTCGCATCGGGGACACACGGCATAGTTAACTGAAGACATCTCTCACATCTCCATGACGGCTACAACACAAACCAACCCGGATCCTGCTCTCTCCGCTGTCTCCTCGCACACACCGTGTGCCTCATGTCGCTGGTGACCGGGGGTCAAAGAGCTAGCTGCTGTGGGATGGCTTCCAAATGGGGAGAGCTACGAAGATCCTGGGTTGTTCTTGTATATTTTAGGGTGCTTCTGACCCCCTCGTATCTCTGTATATTTGGGTGCTGCTTTGATTTCCCCAGCCCCTCCCCACTTGTGTCCTCTTATAATATTTCGGGTTCGCTTGATTTCCTTCCCTCCCCCTCTTTACGAACGGTATTTTATGGGATTGTCGTGCTCACCCACTCTTTATGTCCTGTATCATTAGGGGGGCCTGTGACCCTCAAACCCTGCATATCACATTATCGGTCCCAATTCCCACCTGGGAAGGGACCCACTCAAAATTGCCACGCATGTCCCGTTCGCCGCTATGGTAGTGCAATTCGCCTTAGTATTGAGTGGGTGTTATACATACAGCGGCATTAAACGTTATGGTAAGGGGTCCGACTAGGCGTGTCAAGGTTAGAGGTTTTAAGCTAACGGTTTCAAGTTTTTCGGGTAAAGAATAGCGTTGCCATTAGAGGTTTTAGCGTAAGGTGTTAACGGGTTAGTGCAGAGTCTGCAACCTCTCCAGGGACCAGAGGTCTTTTTATAACATGTCTCCTCCACACAACAATATTGCGACAAGAGACGACACCTGCATGAATATACAACCCCCACCACACAACCTACACACGACATATACTGTACTATACCAAACACAATGGTACTATACTGTATCAACATTACCATACAACACATGCATAAATTCCCTACACATAATTCACACCCACACAACATCACTGTACATCAACACACTCAATAGACCGGTATATACTGTATAAGCATTCTCTCACAACCTGCATGAATCATTACACACCCCACAAACCCCACACATACATACATATACTGTACTATACCACAAATAGTATATACTGTATAACGCATTACAACATACACACATGCATGAATATTACACACCCCCACACAACATCACATACATAACTGTACTATACACAACATCGGTATATCTGCATATACTGTATAAGCATTAACATACAACACATGCATGAATATTACACACACACACACATACATATACTGTACTATACACACTAATAGGTATATACTGTATAAGCATTAAAATACAACACATGCATGAATATTACACCCCCACAAACACATATACTGTACTATACACACTAATAGGTACATACTGTATAAGCATTAACATACAACAAACTTACTGTAATCAGAATAAAATGCATCTCACAATAATAAGTCCCTTTATTTTAATTTTTTTGTCATTGTTTTTCTGTGCAAAACAGTTTGTCATTTAGAAATACACAATACATACACTACCCTATGTATATTCTCAGTCTAACGGTGGGGGGGGGGGGAATTCGTGGCTTGAGGGTCCCCCTCCCAATCAGCATAGCACGCCATATAGCTGCTGCTTAGCTCTAGCTCGGCTCTAGCTAGGCGTAAGTGCGACGTCCCCCCCCCCCCCCCCGGGACGTCCTTGCGCACCGGGTCTAGGTGTGGCCATATGACTGTCTCGAAGGTTAAACTCTAAACCTCTTCCAACAAATGAATGTTTGTCATCACCAACTCTAATCACCAACGGGAAGCAGAGAAGACGGGAGGAGAGCGTGACGCGCTCACCGAAGCCAGCAGGGTCATTGACGAGCAAATGAACTTCTCATCGGCAACCTGTCGTCGTTCATCAGTCAGAACACCGTGCCAACGTTCTTCATACCGCTTTAATGTACTGGTTTGCCAGGTCAGCCTACGGGTAAAAACTTGGCCGGGAATAAGGGAGAGTGTTCCAATCGGAGAATAATAGTTCGCAAACTTTATCCATGGTACTAGTGGAGGATCCCGCACTTACAAAAGGAATAATGTCGCCTTTCTTGTGGTAAAACAAAAAAAAAAAAGAAAAAGCTCGATAAGTTTTTTTGACTGTAATATAACACTTCTGCTTTATTAAATCTCGAAAACATTAGTTGGGGGGCCAATTCTCAGTTGGCTCCGAAATAGACTCTTTCCATAAACTCAGACTAATAAGCCTATGCAATAATTCGCCCCCCTCCCATTTACTGGGTTGGGAAATTAGATTCAATTTAAATATCTCCTACGAAATGTATTTACTTAGGCCTTCTCTGATACGTTTTTGATAGATCATTAACGATTTTCTGTGTATTCTGTATACAAAATTCAATACATCTTCAGTTACAATAAAAAAGGAAATCAAAATTACAAACCTCTGAAAATCATTAAACTGATTGCACGGAATAATCATAGCTTTTCTCTGAGATTGCGAATGCACCAACCAAAGTTTATTTGCTGCCGAGATTAAAAGTGTATGTCTAGAAAAGTTTCAATCTCACCTAAATCAACTTTTTTGCTAAAACGGCTCGTGAAAGGGTTTAATTTGCAAGCCTTCCCCAAAACCATCAATCCAAAAGCTACTGTCATGCCGGTGGCTATTGCACCAGAATCCAATTGTCTACTCTTAGCCACTTGTTTATTGGCTCTCCCCTCCCCGAGTGACATCACCAGGAATAACAATCCTATCTGAATTCTAATTCCCCATATTGTTTCTGTCCCAGGCCGCAGGGATTTTTCACAGGAATTTCTCCCACTATTCAAGAAGGTCCAGCAAGTGTTTCGTAAGGAGCAGCAGGTAATGCGAGGTGGAACTTTTAAAAGTAAGAAGTAATTTTGCTTCATTTTTGCAGTGGGCAATGCCAGGTAACTAAAGACTAACTGTATATTGTTCACACAGCAGACTCTAGGACCCGTAAAAAAATACACAGCAAGTATCCTACCTGGGATACAACTTGGGAAAATAACCATACTCTGGGCCTGTTAAAAGTAGGCGGTCATTGTGATATTTTTTTATTGTATTGGCAGTAATTTGCAGGCCCCTCTGGCAGGAGGGGGTTCGCAGTTCGGGGACCCCCATTAATATCTACCTTCAGATCAGGGATACCGTAGCCTTTTCGGAGCGTTATCTGGAAGACCTCCAAGAGCTAATGGAAAGCCGCCAGTCTGGTCAGACTCTGCTTCCACTTCCCCACCCCCACCACATGCCGTTCCCCCCTCCACCGGAGACTCCAGGATACGTTTATCGGCAGCTCACATTAGAAGCGAAGAAAGACGCTGTTAATACGACTCTCGCTGTTCTCGTCGGAGCGCCGCCCCCAGTTCTGCCGGTGGCCATTCAACAAGTCCTATAACCCCCACCCAAGGTTCATAAACGGTCTCAGACGTGCAGGCCTTACAGGGTGGCAATAACCCATAACATACATAGGATTGAAAGGTATCAGGATATATCCCAATATATATATTTATTTGTGGTTATATCTATCTATCTAATACTTAAAATATATATATTATATTATATATATATAAATCTATTATATATATATACTATATAATAATAAGTATATATACACCACACACACCACACACACACACACCTTACCCACACACACACACACACCCACACACACCTTACCCACACACACACCACACAACACACACCACCATATATATACACACACACATATATATACCAACATACAAATATATACATACTACATATATATAAAAAAAATATACGCTAGTATGTAATCATATTATACATATACACACACACACACCCACACACACACACACACACACACACACACACACACACCACACCACACACACACTACTATTTGATGATATTTAAAAAGAAGATTATATTATTTATCACCCATTTCGTTTGTTTCACGCCGTCAGTTTAATGTTCCGAATGAATCTATTCCTAACATCCGATCCGTCTCCTCTCCCTTCCTCCAATACAAAACCGGACGGATATTATCATCTTTCTCTAAGACACACTCAAACATCGAGCACCATAACAATTATTCGTGGCTTTAAAACCACGGGAGACACTTTAACGTCTCCTTTCTGTGACCCAGTAGATGCTTCATTTGACTGGTCTCTTCTCCGGGAAATTAGCGAGTCATCATTCCCGTCTCACGCGGCCGACCGATGACTTGCCACTTTCAAGCAGTGATTTGGAGTTTTCAGGGGGGGGGGGAGACGGTCAGTTGTGTTCACTGCTAATATAAACATGTTATCTGGATGATTTCCTCTCTATTAAAATGACAGATCCGGCAGCTCTCGGGGTAATCACCAGGCGCGTTTAGCGTTATCGTGTGTATAATATCTGCAGTTCCAATAAACCCCCCCCCAAAAAAAATCTAGGTTTTAAATATTCTTTGTGATAATTTTTTTGATACAACAATTTCATTTGATGATGTCACCTTCTGTCCCAATATTCCAAAAAGATCTGTACATATATAATTACAGTTTGTTTATAATTCGACTACTGTATATGCAGAACTTGCATTCAAATGTGTATACCAGTAATCTCTTTATAAATAGCTTGCAAATCATGAGAGTTTCACTTCTAATTCCATGATGAAAATGGATGTGTGTTTAAAATGCTAATTAATTACTATACAGTATTATTCTCTTTTGGGGGGCTTGTCTCGTGGTGTAATACCCGTGGATCCCCCTTATCGGCTGTGAACCGAAACGTTGGAATTTGGAATTTTATGCTTTAATACAATTACGGATTTACTTACATACCTGAGTACTGTCTGCTGATTTGTGTGAAATGGATGACTGTTCACGTGCCGTGCTATGGTTTTGTGTGTTTGTGTGTGTGTGTTGTGTGTGTGTGGGTGTGTGTTGTGTGTGGTGTGTGTGTGTGTGTGTGGTGTGTTGTGTGTGTGTGTTTGGTTGTGTGTGTGTGTTGTGTGTGTGGGATATATAGATATGGAGCTGGTGACTATATGCAGGAAGATAGCCCCTCGTGTATGTGATATATATATATATATATATATATATATATATAGATATATATATTATATATATATATATATTTATAATATATTATATATATATATAAAAGCATTTCGCTAGCCACAGAACGGTATCATCTATTTATTTTTGATTTTGAAGCTCGGCTACCACGGTACTGGATACCTCTACATGAATATATATATATATTAATTAATTATATATATAATTATATAAATTATATATATATATATATTATAATCTACTGTATATATATTGGGGGGGTAGTGTGTGCGGGTGTATTTGGGGGGGGTAGTGTATGTATGTGTATTTCTAAATGACAAACTGTTTTGCACAGAAAACATGACAAAAAATTAAAATAGGGACTTATTATTGTGAGATGCATTTTATTCTGATTACAGAAGTTTGTTGTATGTTAATGCTTATACAGTATTACCTATTAGGTGTGTAGTACAGTATAGGTGTTGTGGGGGTGTAATATTCATGCATTGTTGTATTTAATGCTTACACAGTATATACCTATTAGTGTGTATAGTACAGTATATGTATGTGTGTGTGTGTGTAATATTCATGCATGTGTTGTATGTTAATGCTTATACAGTATATACCTATTATTGTGTATAGTACAGTATATGTACTGTATGTGTTTGTGGGGGTGTAATATTCATGCATGTGTTGTATGTTAATGCTTATACAGTATGTACCTATTAGTGTGTATAGTACAGTATATGTATGTGTGTGTTTGTGGGGGTGTAATATTTATGCATGTGTTGTATGTTAATGCTTATACAGTATATACCTATTATTGTGTATAGTACAGATATGTACTGTATGTGTTTGTGGGGGTGTAATATTCATGCATGTGTTGTATGTTAATGCTTATACAGTATGTACCTATTAGTGTGTATAGTACAGTATATGTACTGTATGTGTTTGTGGGGGTGTAATATTCATGCATGTGTTGCGGCTCTCGGAATATTTTGACGAAGATTTTTTTAATAAAACGGCTCTTCTTCTTAAAAGGGTGCAGTCCCCTGGGGCTAGACCATTTTGATTATAGCTTGCTCTTGATGCCCATTAAAGTTACTACACAGCCCCCCTACTCTTCAACTAGAACTCCAACCAAGAGACATCAATCACTTACATGTGACACATGGCATCTTCAAAAAGAACCAGTTTCATCACGGCATTGACCTCATTGGTGGCTATCCAGGGTATCCACCAGGATTTTGTTCAAACTACCCCAAGACTGAACTGGCATGTACTTGGTTCCCCACTCCATTCGCAAAGGGCATACATGTTCATACCTCTTTGTTTGTTCTAAAGTCTCTTCTATATCCTATTAAGAAGGCCAGACAAACACAGGCAGCGTTACAGAAGTCCATCCCCACTAAAGTGTCTCACAGCTCTCTATCCTACTCGACAAGTTGATGCCATGAGAAAGTCCCAAGCATGAAAAGCAATGCGCTGGGTTGAAGGTTGAACAAACTTATAAACCCAGACTTCTAAGAGTAATTGAATAGTTAGTCTGTAGTATACTCCTTTGTCCAAGTCAGACCGTGATGTCTTGTTTGATGGGTCAAGAGTAGCAGGGACTTGTCAATATAAGAAAAAGCAATTCCCACCTCTTTTCTACACAGACCCGCCATGCATTGCTGGCCTCTCTGGAAGCCAATGGGTAATTCTCTGGTTCTGGAGTTATTGACTCTTCCAACGTCACACAAGCATTTTGGGGATATAAACGAACATCACGAAAGAAATGAATGGCAGATAAGAACCCCTTGACCCCCTATACTACCATTTTCCAACTGTGGTCTTCTGAAACCCTTCAAACCTCGGACACTCTCTATTGCAGGCTGTGGTTTTTCTATTTCACTGAAAGTGGATTTTTAGACCCAAGTCCAGTGTTTTAGGAAAATCTAACTACAGTTTCATATACTTGATGACAGAGCCAAGAATAGGTAGGCGAGTCCTCTTAATGGTCACTCACATGGCCTGCTCCGAGATATGAAGCTTAGAAAACCTTGCCTTAACACCCTACAACCCATGGCTTTCTTTTACAAAACCAGATAACCCGTGTCTACTTCAAAAACATTTTTGAATTGCTTTACGTTCACCCGCTATGGATGAAAACATTTATGGAAGTTAATGATTTATGGAGTAAATAGTTTTACGGTAATAGTTACTGGATGGTTTAGTGCCCTCAGCGACCACTTTCAAGACGATATGCCCTTTTTTGGAAGAAAAATGTGTATGTAACTCGGCGGCCTTTATTATACACTAAAAACTCCTCTAGTTTAAAGCCCCCCCTCTACAAAAGGGGTTAGTGGTAAGGATGTCTGCTTTACATCCTCATCTACACATTGTTATGGCAAATGAAAGAGCCATTATTTATCAAATTACATTTAAGTCAAGAAGACTGGGGATCCATGAGAATTTTCTTCCAACTATTACAGAACTCTTCTCTAAAGCAGAATGAGGTTGAGGGGCTGATCAGCGCTTGATCAGTGACAGGTATTACTGACTCAACACTGGAGACCAACAAGGATGAGACGGAGAGCTGGTCCCAGAGCCCCCCCTTCTCCCGGCTTTCCACATGTATACTGTAATCTGACAGCAGTTAAGGAGTACACCCGAAAAGGAGCTTAATGATCCATTTCAGTCTCATCAATCACAGACACCCCGGTTTACGAGAGAGGCCTAGAGACAAGGAAGAGCCAGAACAAGGACATGAGGACAATCGCATAACACGAGAGACAAGCGTCAGACAAGGACACGCAGAACAAGACAGCGCAAGAGACAAGAGGCCACGCAGAACAAGAGGACAAGCGCAGACAAGAGGAATAAGTGCAGAACAGAGGAACAAGCCAGAAGATGATAGTCGAACAAGATGATCAGGCAGAACAAGAGGACAGGATAAGTGAGTGCAGAACAAGAGGGCAAGCGCGAACAAGAGGACAAGCGCAGAACAAGAGGATAAGTGCAAACAAGAGGACAAGCCGCAGAACAAGAGGATAATTGCCAGACAATAGATAGGCGAAAGAGATAAGTGCAGACAAAGGACAAGCGCAGAACACAAGAGGATAAGTTTCAGAACAAGAGGATAAGTGCAGACACGAGGGCAAGCGCAGAACAAGAGGGCAGCGCAGAACAAGAAGTGGCAAGCGCAGAACAAGAGGACAATCGCAAACACGGAGGGTGGAGGCCCGGGGGACATGTGAGGAAGTGCATATCTTCTCACGGGGAGGGTGTAGTAGATTCATGGAATAGCCTCCCAGCTGAGGTGGTACGGACTAATACAATGAGAGAATTAAAAATATGTGGGATAAGACACAGGGTTGTTATACTAATTAAAAAAGAAAGCAAAGATCTCTCATAATTACCGGAAACCATCTCATAGTGTAATTTATCATCAACACAATCTTCAACTAAACCACATTGAACCCTACAAACCTAAATGCAGATGTAGCTAAGCCAACGTCTACTACAGTGTCAACCGCAATCACCTTCCGTGGGGGTCACGGCACCGGAGGATTAATGCTACGGAGTGGGCCATTAGGAAGTATGGACCCACCACAGCGTGTCGCCGAACAACACAACCGTCTCCCTCCCGCGCCAGAGACTTTGTTTTTCTTTGATGGCGACATTGAATATTGCTACGTCTGTAGAATAACAGTGAAGAACAAACTTTACGTAGCATTATCTCCAGTTTCTAAACGAGACCACCAACAGGCCAGATATTAAGGAATCCCTGCTTCAGCACAGGTGGCTCATCAGTGGCTCAGACTTCACAGAGCCACCTGTTCTGAAGCAGGAATATCCTTTAAAACCAGACCTGTTGTTGGCCCTTGATTATTACCCTAAAAGCTGATATAATAGAGGAAAAACAGCTTCTTGCATTTAGCATTTTGAAAGGATGAAGTGTTAAACAAAGAACAGATGATATCGGGCTGGGAGAATCGTTTAAACTAAAGGAACAGGATGCATATCGGGCTGGGGAACCGGTAACAAACTAAAGGAACAGGATGGATATCTGCTGGGAGAATCGTTAACTAAAGGAACAGGATGAATATCGGGCTGGGAGATCGGTTAAACTAAGGAAACAGATGAATATCAAATGGTTGGAGAATCGATTAAACTAAAGGAACAAAGATGATTATCGGGCTGGGAACCGTTAAACTAAGGAACGGCATGGATATCTGGGCTGGTGGGAGAATCGGTTCAACTCAAGGAAACAGGAAAAAATGAATATCGGTCCGGGAACCGTTAAACTAAGGAACAGGATGTATATCGGGCTGTGTGATCGGTTAAACTAAGGAACAGGATGGATATCGGGCTGGGGGAAATCGGTTCCACTAAAGGAACAGAAATGATATCGGCTGGGGAACCGTTAAACTACAGGACCCAGGATGGATTTCTCGGTCTGTGAGAATCGGTTTTTAAACTCATAACTAAAGGAACAGGATGAATATCGGGCTTGGAGCAATCGGTTAAAACGAAAGACAGTGATGGAATATACGTGCTGGGGGACCGTTAAACTAAAGGAACAGGATGGATATCTGGGCTGGGGGAATCGGTTAAACTAAAGTAACGCTGATCAATATCGGGCTGAGGGAACCGGTTAAACTAGCTAAAGAACAGGATGGATATCGGCCTGGGAGAAATCGGTTAAACTAAGGAACATGATGGATCTCTGGCTGGGAGAATCGTTAATAAGGAAACAGGATGGATTATCGGGCTGTGGGGAACCCTTTTTAACCTAAAGGACAGGATGGATCTCGGGCTGGGAGAATCGGTTAAACTAAAGGAACGGATGGATATCGGGGCTGAGGGAACCGGTTAACTAAAGAAACAGGATGGCTATCGGGCTGGGATAATCGGTTAAACTAAAGGAACAGGCTGAATATCCCATGTCTGATTGAAGCTGGTAACAACTAAACGGAACAGTATGGTACGGGCTGGGAGAATCGGTTAAACTAAATGAACAGGATGATATGGGCTGGGGGAACCGTTAAACTAAAGGAACAGATGAATATCGGGGCTGGGGGAATCGGTTAAAAACTAAAGGAAACAGTGATTAATATCGGGCTGTTGGAATCCTGTTAACTTAACGGAACTGGATGGTATCGTGCTGGGGGAACGGTTACTAAATGAACCGGATGTATCGTGCTGGGGAACCGTTTAAACTAAAGGAATCGTGATGGATATCGGTAGGCTGGGGAATGCGGTTAAACTAAAGGAACAGGATGGATATTGGGCTGGGGAACCGGTTAAAAACTAAAGGAACAGATGGATATCGGCTGGGGAAACCGGTTTAAAACCCCCTACAGGAAGATGGATATCGGGCTGTGGGGAACCGGTTTAAACTAAGGAACGGGATGAATATCGGGCTGGTAGAATCGTTAAACTAAGGAACAGGATGAATATCGGGCTGGGAGAATCGTTAAACTTACGGAACAGGGATGGTGATCTCGGCTGGGGGAACCGGTTAAACTAAAGGAACAGATGGATAGCGGCTGGGGGAATCGTTTAAAACTACAGGACAGGATGAATATCGGCTGGGGAACGTTAAACTAAATGAACAGGATGGATATCGGCTGGGGAACCGGTCAAAACAAAGGAACAGGATGAATAGCGGGCTGGGAGAATCGTTAAACTAAGAACAGGATGGATATCGTGGCCGGGGGAATCGGTTAAACTAAGGAACACTATGGATATCGGCTGGGGGAATCGTTAAACGAAAGGAACAGGATGGTTCAGGGCTGGGGGAACCGGTTTTTTAAACTAAAGAACAGTATTGCTAATCGGGCTGGAGAATCGTTAAACTAAAGAACAGGTGAATATCGGCTGGGAGAATCGGTTTAAACTAAAGGAACATTGATGGATATCGGGCTGGGGGAACCGGTTAAACTAAAGGAACAGGATGTATATCGGGCTGGGGAATCGGTTAAAATAAAGTAACGATGAATACGTCTGAAGGGAACCGGTTAAACTAAAGGACAGGATTGATATCGGGGCCCGGCGAATACCGGTTAACAAAGGAACCCAGGATGGATATCGGGCCTGGAGAATCGGTTAAACTAAAGGGAACATGAGGGATATGGGCTGGGGGAACCGTTTAACTAAGGAACCGGATGGCCTATCGGGCTTGGTGGAATCGTTAAACTAAAGGAAAGGATGGATAATCGGGCTGAGGGAACCGTTTTAAACTAAAGGACAGGAGGATGGATATCGGGGCCTGGGAGAATCGTTAAACTAAAGGAACAGATGATATCGGCTGATGGAACGCGGCTTAAACTAAGGAACAGATTTATATCGGGCTGGTAGAATCGTTACTAAAGGAACAGGATGGATATCGGGTGGGGGAAACCGGGTTAAACTAAGGAACATATTAATAGCTGCTGGGGGAATCGGTTAAACTAAAGGAACAGGATGGAATATCCGCTGGGGAACCGGTTAAACTAAAGGAACGGGAATGGATTCGGGCTGGGGAAATCGGTTAAACAAAGGGAACATGATGGATTCGGGCTGGGGGAACCGGTTAAACGAAAGGAACAGATGGATATCGGGCTGGGGGAATCGGTTAAACTAAAGGAACAGATGGATTTGGGCTGGGGGAACCGGTTTAAACTAAAGAAGAACAGATGGATCATGGGTGGCTGGGGGGAACCGGTTAACTAACGGAACAGATGTAATCGGGTGGGGGGAGCGATTCCATCCTGTTCCTTTAGTTTTTAACCGGTTCCCCCATCCCGATATCCATCCCTGTTCCTTTAGTTTAACGGTTTCCGCCCAGCCCATATCCACTTTCCTTTAGTTTTAACCGATTCCCCCACCCGATATCCATCCTGTTCCTTTAGTTAACCGTCCGCCGCATGCCCGATATCCATCCTTTTTTCCTGTCCTTTAGTTTAACCGAGTTCCCCCCACCCTATATCCATCCCGTTCCTTGTTTAGTTAACCGGTTCCCTCAGCCGATATTCATCCTGTTCCTTATTTACCGATTCCCCCAGCCCGATCATTCTCCTGTTTCCTTTAGTTTAACGGGTTCCTCCCCAGCCCGATCCATCCTGTTCCTTAGTTTTTAACCGATTCTCCCACCCGATATCCATCCTGTCCTTTAGTTTAACCGTTCCCTCAGCCCGGACTATTCATCTGTTTCCTTTAGTTTAACCGATTCTCCCAGCCCATTCCATCCTGTTCTTTTAGTTAACCGGTTCCCTCAGCCCGAATATCCATCCTGTTCCTTTAGTTTAACCGATTCTCCCACCCGATATCCATCCTGTTCCCTTGTAGTTTAACCGGTTCCCCCCAGCCCATATCCATCCTGTTCCTTTAGTTAACCTATTCTCCAGCCCGATATCATCCTGTCCTTTAGTTAACCGATTCTCCCAGCCCGATATCCAGCCTGTTCGTTAGTTTAACCGTTCCCTCACCCGATATTCATCCTGTTACTTTAGTTGTAACCGATTCCCCCATCCGATATCCCATCCTGTTCCTTTGTTTTAACCGGTTCCCCCAGCCCGATATCCATCCTGTTCCTTTAGTTTAACCGATTCTCCCAGCCCGATATTCATCTGTCCTTTAGTTTAACCATTCTCCCAGCCCGATATCCATCCTGTTTCCTTTAGTTTAACCGTCCCCCAGCCCGAATCCCATCCTGTTCCTTTAGTTTTTCAACCGCTTCCCCAGCCCGATATCCATCATGTTTCTTTAGATTTTAACCTGATTCCCCTGCCCGATATCCCTCCTGTTCCTTTCCGTTTAACGATTCCCCAGCCTAATTCATCCCTGTGCCTTTAGTTTAACTCGGTTCCCCAGCCCGATATCCATCCTGGTCATTTAGTTTTACCGGTTCCCCCCCCATAATTCCTCCTGTTCCATTTATTAACCATTCCCCCAGCCCATATCCATCCGTTCCTTGTAGTTTAACCGGTTCCCCGCCCTATCCATCCTGTTCCTTAAGTTTACCCGATTCTCCCAGCCCGATATTCAATCCTGTTCCTTTTAGTTAACCGTGATTCTCCCAGCCGATATTCATCCTGTTCCTTTAGTTTAACCGTTGCCCCCATCCCGATATCCATCCTGTTCCTTTATTTAACCGGTTCCCCCAGCCCGATATCCATCTGTTCCTTTAGTTTAACCGGTTCCCCATCCCAATTTATCCTCTGTTTCCTTTAGTTGAACCGATTCCCCAGCCCGATATCCCTCCTGTCCTTTAGTTTAACCGGTTCCCCCAGCCCGATATCCATCCTGTTCCTTTAGTTTAAGCAATATTTTCTTTTTTTCCCCCAGCCCATCTCCATCCCGTTCCTTTATTTAGGCTGTTTCCCCCACCCGATATTCTCCTGTTCCTTATTTTAACCGATTCCCCCCAGCCCGATATTCATCCTTGTTTTTTTTCCCCCTTTATTTAACCGGTTTCCCCCATCCCGATCTCCTCCTGTCATTTAGTTTAACCGATTCTCCAGCCAGATATCCGATCCTGGTCCTTTAGTTAACCAGTTCCCTCAGCCTGATATTCCTCCCTGTTCCTTTAGTTTAACACGATTCTCAGCCCGATATCCTCCTTTCCTTTAGTTAACCGGTTCCCTCGCCCGATTCCGATCCTTCCTTTAGTTAACCGAATTCTCCCAGCCCGATATCCATCCTGTTCCTTTAAGTTTAACCGGTTCGCTCCCCACCCCGATATCCATCCTGTTCCTTTAGTTTAACCGATTCTCCCAGCCCGATATCCATCCTGTTCCTTGTAGTTTTAACCTATTCTCGCAGCCCGATATCCATCATGTTCCTTTAGTTTAACCGGTTCCCTCAGCCCATATTCATCCTGTTACTTAGTTTACCCGTTCCCCAGCCCGATATCCACCTGTTCCTTTAGTTAACCGGTCCCCCAGCCGCGATATCCATCCTGTTCCTTTAGTTTAACCGATTGTTCTCCCCGCCCGATATTCATCCTGTTTCCTTTAGTTAACCTTCTCCCCAGCTCCGCGATCCATCCTGTTCCTTTAGTTTAACCGTTCCCCCATCCCGATATCCATCCTGTTCCTTTAGTTTAACCGATTCCCCAGCCCGATTCCATCCTGTTCCTTTAGTTTACCGCGATTCCCCCAGCCCGATATCCATCCTGTCCTTTGTTTAACCGGTTCCCCCAGCCCGATATTCCTCCTGTTCCTTTAGTTTAACCTATTCCCAGCCCGATATCCATCCTGTTTCCTTGTAGTTTAACCGTTTCCCCCGCCCGATATCCATCCTGTTTTCCTTTAAGTTTAACGATTACTCCCAGCCGCGATATGTCACCTGTCCTTAGTTTAACCGTTCTCCCAGCCCGATATTCCATCCTGTTCCTTTAGTTAACCGATGTCTCCCAGCCCGATATCCATCCTGTTCCTTTAGTATTAACGGTTCTCCCCGCCCGATATGCACCTTTCCTTTAGTTTAACCGATTTCTCCCAGCCGAAGCCATCCTATGTTCCTTTAGTTAACACTTCATCCTTCAAGAATGCTAAATGCAAGAAGCTGTTTTTTCCTCTATTAATAATCAGCTTTTTAGGGTCATAATCAGGGCCACCAACAGGTCTGGTTTTAAGGATATTCTCTTCAGCACAGTGGCTCAGTGTGAAGTCCTGAGCCACTGATTGAGCCACCTGTGCTGAAGCAGGGGATATCCTTAATATCTGGCCTGTTGGTGTTCGTTTAGAAGTTGAGATTAATGTTACTTAAATTTGTTCTTCACTGTTATTCTAGCAGACGTAAGCAATATTCAATGTCCATCAAAGAAACAACGTCTCTGCGCGGGAGACGGTGTTTCGGGCGATCGCGCTGTGGTGGGTCGCATACGTTCCTAAATTGCCCCACTCCGTAGCATTATCCTCCGGTGCCGTACCCACCACTGACGCTGATTGCGGGTGACACTGTTATACGTTTGGCCTTAGCTACATCTGCATTGGAGGTTTTAGGTCCAATGTGGTTTAGTTTGCAAGATTTGTTTTGATGCTAAATTACACTTAATGAGATGGTTCCGGCAATTATGATAGATCTTTTCTTCTTTTTTTAATTAGTATAACAACCCTGTGTCTAGCCCACATATTTTTATTCTCTCATTGTATTAGTCCGTACCCCCTCAACGTTGGGAGCATTCCTATGAATCTAACTACCACCCGTCCCTGAGAAGTACTGCACTTCCTCACATGTCCCCCGGTCCTCCCACCCTCCGTGTTTCTGACGCTTGTTCTCTTTTTCTGCGCTTGCCCTCTTGTTCTGCGCCTTGCCCTCTTGTTTCTGCGCTTGCCCTCTTTTTCTGCACTTATCCTCTTGTTCTGCACTTATCTCTTGTTCTGCGCTTGTCCTCTTTGTTCTGCACTTTCCTCTTGTTTCTGCACTTATCCCTTGTTCTGCACTATCCTCTTGTTCTGCGCTTGTTCCTCTTGTTCTGCATTATCTCTTGTTCTGCGCTTGTCCTCTGTTCTGCGCTTGCCCTCTTGTTCTGCACTTATCCTCTTGTTCTGCGCTTGTCCTCTTTTCTGCACTTATCTCTGTTCTGCACTTCTCCGTTGTTCGCGCTTGTTCCTCTTTTCTTCACTTATCCTCTTGTTTCTGCGGCATATGTCCTTGTTCTGCGCCTTGCCCTCTGTTCCTGCGCTTGTCCTCTTGTTCTGCTCTATGTACCTCTGTTTCTGCCTCTTGTCCTCTTGTTCTGCGCTGTCCTCGTTATCTGGCTCTTCCCCTTGCTCTAGGCCTCTCTCGTAAACCGGTGTCCTGTGATTGATGAGACGGAAATGATCTTAAGCTCCGTTTCTGGGGTGTACTCCTTACTCTGTCAGATTACAGTATACATTGGAAGCCGGGAGAAGGGGTGGCCTCCTGGGACAGCTCTCCCTGTACTCATCCTTGTTGGTCGCCAGTTTTTGAGTCGTACTACTCTGTTCCACTGAATCAGCGCTGATTCAGCCCCTCAACCTCATTCTGTTTAGAATAGTTCTTTAATATTGGAAGAAAATTCTCATGGATCCCCCTCTCTTCTTGACTTAATGTAATTTGATAAATGGGCGCTTTCATTTGCCATAACTGTGTATATGAGATGTAAAAGCAGACATCCTTACCACTAACCCCCCTTTGTAGAGGGGGTGCTTTAAAACTAGAGGAGGTTTTTAGTGTATAATAAAAGGCCGCCGAGTTCACACATTTTTCTTCCAAAAAAGGGGCATTCGTCTGAAAGATGGTCGTGGGCCTAACCAGCCAGTAACTATTACTCCAGTAACTATTCTCCATAAATCATTAACTTCCATAAATTTTTTCCATCCTAGTCGGTGTAACGTAAAGCATTCAAAACTGTGTTTTTGAATATACACGGGTTCCTTGTTTGCTCAAAGAAAGCCATGAAGGTTTGTTAGGGTGTAAGGCAAGGTTTCTAAAGCTTCCTTATCTCGGAGGCAAGGCCATGTGAGTGACCATTAAGATGCCTCGCCTCCCTATTCTTGGCTCTGTCATCACGTATATGAACTTGTAGTAGATTTTGCTAAACACTGGACTTGGGTTCTAAAAATGACCACTTTCAGTAGAAATAAAAAACCACAGCCTTCAATTAGAAGTGTCCGTGTTTGAATGGGTTTCGAAGACCAACAGTTGGAATGGGTGTATAGGTGGTCAAGGGTTCTTATCTGCCATTCATTTCTTCGTGTGTTCGTTTATATCCCCAAAATGGAGTGACGTTGGAATCAATAACTCCGACCGAGAATTAACCCCATTGGCTTCCAGAGAGGTCCAGCAATGTCATGGCGGTCTGGTACAAATAAAAAGAGGTGGAATTGCGTTTTCTTATATTGAAATTCCCTGCTACTCTTGTACCCATCACACAAACTCACGGTCTGACTTGGACAAAGGATATACTACAGACTAACTATTCAATTTACTCTTTAGAATCTGGATTTTATAAGTTTGTTTCACCTTCAACACCAGCCATTGCTTTTCATGCTTGGACTTCTCCATGGCCATCAACTTGTCGTAGTAAGATAGAGAGCTGTGAGGCACCTTTAGTGGGGGATGGACTTCTGTAACGCGCCCCCTGGTGTTTGTCTCTGCTTCTAATAGGATCTAGCGAGACTTAGAACAAACAATAGGATGACCATTATTGCCATTTTGCGAATGGACTTTTTTTTTTTTGGGGACCCAAGTTACATGCCAGTGTCAGTCTTGGGAGTCGTTTAAAATCAAAATCCTGGTGGATACCCTGGATAGCCACAATGAGGTCAAATGCGTGATGAACCTGGTTTCGTTTTGAAGATGCCATGTTCACATGTAAGTATCTGATGTCTCTTGGTTGGAGTTCTAGTTGAAGAGTAGGGGGGCTGTTATTACTTGTAATGGGCATCAAGAGCAAGCTTATATCAAAATGTCTAGCCCCGGGACTGCACCCTTTCAAAGAAGAAGACGTTTTAATTAAAAAAATCTTCGTCGCAAATATTCCGAGAGCCGCAACACATGCATGAATATTACAACCCCACAAAACCATACAGACATATACTGTACTAACACACTAATAGGTACATACTGTATAAGCATTAACATACAACACATGCATTAATAATTTACACCCCACAACACATAAGTACATAACTGTACGATACACATAATCGGTATTATGTATAAGCATTAACATACAACACATGCATAACTTTACACCCCCACAAACACACACATACATATACTGTACTATACCCCTAATAGGTCATACTGTAATAAGCATAAACATACAACACATGCATGAATATTACACCCCCACAAACCATACATACATATACGGTACTATACACAATAATAAGGTATATACTGTAAAGCATTAACATTTAAACCACACATGCCCTGAATATTACACACACACACACATCAATAGCTGTACTATACACACTAATAGGGTATATACTGTATAAGCTTAAATACAACACATCATGACTATTACACCCCCACAAACACATATACTGTAACTAGCACACTACTAGGTACATACTGTATCAGCATTAACATACACAACTTACTTTAAACAGAATAAAAGTGCAGTCTCACAGTAATATCCCTTATTTTAATTTCTTGTCCTTGTTTTTCTGTGCAAAACACGTTTTGTCATTTAGAAATACACAATACATACACTACCCCCCCCCCCACCCCCAATCACCCGCACCACTACCCCCCCCATATATATACAGTATATATATATATATAGTATCTATATATATTTACTATATATGATATATATTATAATATATAATATATATATATATTTCATGAGAGGTATCATACCGTGTTGCCGAGCTCACTATCCAAAATAAATAGATTATACCGTTCTGTGATAGCGAAATTGCTTTATATATATAATATAATATTATATCTTATATATATACATATATATATATATATATATATATATATATATATATATATCTATATATCTATATCACTACACGAGGCTACTTTCTGCATATTAGTCCCCACGCACTCGCATACTATATTACACCACATTGCACACCACCCACCAACACACACACCACATCCACACACACACCAACACACACACAACCACACACACACACACACACACACCTCACACACAGCACACACACAACACACACGACATAAACCATAGCATC
>WSYH01012565.1:0-18656 GCA_036426205.1 Ascaphus truei | reverse complement strand
TAACACAGCCTGTACATTCCGGGTAACACAGCCGGTACATTCCGGGTAACACAGCCTGTACATTCCGGGTAACACAGCCTGTACATTCCGGATAACACAGCCTGTACATTACAGATAACACAGCCGGTACATTATGGGTAACACAGCCTGTACATTCCGGATAACATAGCCTGTGCATTCCAGATATCACAGCCTGTACATACCGGATAACACAGCCTGTACATTCCGGATAACACAGCCTGTACATTCCGGATAACACAGCCTGTACATTCCGGATAACACAGTCTGTACATTCCGGGTAACACAGCCTGTACATTCCGGATAACACAGCCTGTACATTCCGGATAACACAGCCTGTACATTCTGGGTTAAAGAGCCGGTACATTACAAATAACACAGCCTGTGCATTCCAGATATCACAGCCTGTACATTACGGATATCACAGCTTACACATTCCGGGTAACACAGCCTGTACATTCCGGAAAACACAGCCTGTGCATTACAGATAACACAGCCTGTACATTCCGGGTAACACAGCCGGTACATTCCGGGTAACACAGCCTGTACATTCCGGGTAACACAGCCTGTACATTCCGGATAACACAGCCTGTATATTACAGATAACACAGCCGGTACATTACGGGTAACACAGCCTGTACATTCCGGATAACATAGCCTGTGCATTCCAGATATCACAGCCTGTACATTCCGGATAACACAGCCTGTACATACCGGATAACACAGCCTGTACATTCCGGATAACACAGCCTGTACATTCCGGATAACACAGCCTGTACATTCCGGATAACACAGTCTGTACATTCCGGGTAACACAGCCTGTACATTCCGGATAACACAGCCTTGTCTATTCGATATACACACCCTTTAATTCGGTCGTAAAGACCGGTAACATTTACAACATGAACACACGCCCTGTGCCGTCCAGATATCACAGTCCTTACAATTACGGATAACCAGCTTCCCCATTCCCGTAACACAGCCCTGTACATTCCGGAAAACCCAACACTGTGCATTACATATAACTCCAGCCTGTATCGATTCCGGGAAACCATCAGCCTAACATTCACTGGATATACAAGCTGTACATCAGATAACAATAAACGCCTGTACATAGCCATATAACACCGCCTGTACAGGCCAGATAACACAGCTTTTACATTCCGGGAAACACAGCCTGTACATTTACATGATAACACATGCCTGTACATTCGGATTACCACCAGCCTGGACAATCCTGATAACACCTGCCTGGACATTCCGGATAACACAGCCTGGAACATTACAATAACCCAGCCTAATCATTTCCGGATACTACAGCCTGTACTTCTCCGATACACGCCTTTAACATTCCGGATATCACAGCGTGTACATTACGATAACACACCTTTACACTTTCCGACTATCAACTAGCGTGTACATTCCCTGAAAACACAGCCTTTGTCACATTCCCGGATACACAGCAAGTACCATTACGGAAACACCGCCTGTACATTCTGGATAACACGCCGTACATCCGGATACACAGCCTGTACAGTACATACATTCCGGATATACACACATCCTGTACATCTCCGGGTAACACACAGCCTTTCTATTCCGGTTAAAACACACTAGCCTTATACATTCTCAGGTAACAATGCCTGTACATTCCAGATAACTACAGCCCTTGTAAATTCCCGTATATCCACCGCCTGTACAAGATCTGTGTAAACAGAGCCCGGTCACCTTACGGGTAACACTACCCTTGCCTTGTACATTCCATATTACACACAGCTGTGCAGTACGGTATACATCCGGCTTTTTAACATTCTACGGATAAACACAGCCTGCTTACATTCCGATAATATAGCCTGTGCATTCCAGATTCTCACAGACTGTACATTCCGGATACACAGCCTGTACATTACTGATACACACCTGGTACATTACAGATAAACACAGCTTTGAACATTCCGGATAACCACATGCCTGTACATTACGGATACCCAGCTGTACATTCCAGATACAACCAGCCTGTCATCTCGGTATCTACACTGTACTATTCCAGATAACACAGCCGGTACACAATCCGATCACCCAGCCTGTAGCATTCGTGTTACACCAGCCTTTACATCCGTGTAACACAGCCTGTACATTCCGGGTAACACAGCCTGTACATTCGGATAACAAAGCCTGTACATTACAGATAACACAGCATGTACAGTCTGGGTACAAGAGCCGTACATACAGGTAACACAAGCCTGTGCATTCCAGATATCCCCATCCTTTGTACATTCCGGTTAACCAGCCTGTACCTTTCGATTAACACATCCCCCCCTGGGGGGGGGGTTTTTTTTTTATGACATTTCGGATCACACAGCTGTACATTTTCCAGGATAACACCAGCCTGTACATTACAAAAAACTTTGTGCGCGTGGAACATGCCGTAACCACAGCCTGAACATTCCGGGTAACACAGTCCTGTCCATTCCGGGACACACAGCCTGTACCTCGGGTAACACAAAGCCTGTATATTCCGGTAACACAGCCTGTACATCCGTGTAACACACCGCCTGTAACCTTCCGGGGTACACAGCCTGATATTCCGGGTAACACAGCCTGTACATTCCGAGTAATTGCAGCCCTGATAGCACTTCCCGGATAACTACAGCGCCTTTAACAACGTATGTCCGATAATGCAGCTTAAATTTCGTATAAATCACAGCCGTACATTCCGGAAACAACACACAGGCTTTCAATATACCCGGGTACCTACATCCTTTACTTCGATAACCACTACTCTGTACTTCCGGATATCACATTGTGGTATATTCCAATACACAGCCCGTTTCCATTCTCGGATACACATCAGCCCTGTACACATTCCCAGATATACCACAGCCTGTCCATTCAGGATAACACAGCTTGAACTTCCGGATTAATCAGCATGTACATTCCTGATAACACAGCCTCATATCATTCCCGGATTACAAAGCCTGTACATTTCGGATATACACAGCCTGTCCATTTATTCCGGTATTAACACAGCCTGTAATTCTGGGGTAACACAGCCCTTATACACCGGATTACCAAGCCTGTAACATTTCGGATAACACAGCCGTGTACATTCCGATTAACACGCCTGTACATTCCGGCATAAAACGCCTGTAATCCTTCCGTGTAACACATGCCTTTCATTCCGATAACATACTCTATGCCTGTGCATTCCAGATAATTATATCACAGCCCATGTACATTCGGATAACCCAGCTTGTACCATTACGATATCACAACTCTTCTACATTACGAAACTCCAGAGCCTGTACCTTCCTTATCAACAACAGCTTGACATTCCGGTCCCTTAACCCAGCCTTACACATTCGGAGGAACACGCCTTAACTTCCGGATTAACACAGCCTGTCAATTCCGGAAACACCGCCTGTACCTTCGCGGATCAACCACATGCTTGTACTTATTTATTCATTTCCGGATAGACACAGCCTGTACATTTCCCCGGGTCCAACACAGCCTGTCTATTCCGGATAACACACCTGTACATTGTCTGGTAACCACCCCTGTCTATTTCGGGTACCTACAGCCTTTACATTCCAGTAACACAGCCCTGTAATTTCCAGCTAACACAGCTCTGTAAATTCCGGATATAACAGCCTTTACTTCTGCGTCGAAGAGCCGGTACATTATTGTAACACAGCTGTACATTCAGATAAAACACAGCTGTGCATCTACGGATAACACCGGCTGTACATTACGGATAACACAGCCTGTACATTCCGGATAGAAACCTAGCCTGTGCCATTCCATATATCAGCAGACTGTTACATTCTCGGATAACAAAGCCTTTGAACATTAACTGACTAACACCGCCGTACCCATTACATAGTATCCCAGTCCTGTAACCTTCCGGATACACAGCTTGAACCTTCCGGATTACCACAGCCTGTACCTTCCGGATAACAACCATCCGTACATTTGTGTTCGGAAAACCACATTCCTGTACCTTATGGATATAACCACATTACAGCCTGTACATTCTGGATAACACGCCTGTACATTCTGATATTACGCTGTATGCATTCACGCTGACTATCACGAGCTAACATTAGCTTGAACTTTCCGGATTCACACAGTCCTGTATCATTCCGTGATAACACAGCCTGTTACATTCTGGATAACACAGCCTGTACATTTCCGATTAACACAGCCTGTACCTTCCGATAAACAGCCTGTACACATTTCCGGATTACAAACACACAGCTCTGTGTTACATTCCGGATAAAACAGCCGTGGTAACATTCCGTGTAACACAGTGCCTATACTCCGGATTACAAGCTGTACCTTCTGGATAACACAGCCTGTACATTCCGGATTAACACGCCTGTACATTTCCGGATAAAATCAGCCTAGGCTTACCTAACACTAAATTGAATATCACATTCCTACCCTTATTAATCACCAAGCCAATATCCACCATTTCGCAGTCAATACCGACCTTTTTCTCAAAACACCCTCCCCCACAATCCCTCCGCCCTAACTCTATTTACTGCTCACAGGACTGTTTAGCGAAAGCGCATGGAAAGCTTATAGGGACGGAAAACCAGCGTCCTGCGTATATTCGGCGGTCTCTCTCGTCTGTCTTGTACGCATCATGTCGACCCCTCGTGTGTGAGAGTCGGTGCGCCGCCCTGGGGTTTGTGGTGATTGCCCAACCACACTTCTTTCACCATACCAAAGGATCGAGCCGTCCTTGTACCTATACTGTCGTGGTATTATCCACCTGGATTCCGCCTCCATATTAATCCTGCAGACCTACTGTTCCTCAACTCGTCCCTCGACTTTATGATTTACGTTTCCTCGCCATTATTACCTATCTGTAGAGCATCCAGTACTCCCTTCCTTCTTCATCTATGGCTACTTTGTTTAATGTCTCTTCACGATCCATCCTCCTTTTTTTCACCCCTGCGCCTCCGGATGGCTGGTGAATAGTGCCCGGCGTGGAGTGCAGGCTGTTATCACGACTCGAAAACGGAAGGAGGCCCCTGGGTCTCGGAGAGAATTGGTGATGGGGGGAGTTCGCGTTTGGCATCTACCAGCGGAGGATGGCTTGAAGGGTAGATTAAGAGCTTTGTGCAGTGGTAGGACTCAAGGATGTGTTGAAGGGACTTAGCGAGAGCCTTGTAATGCTGACGGGAAGTAGAGAGAAAAAATCATAATACTGATCGCGCCTGAACGAAGTCGTTCATCTATAATTACATTCCGTGGTAACACAGCCTGTACATTCCGGATAACATATCCTGTGCAATTCCAGATCTCACACAGCCTTTACCTTCCAGATAACACAGCCTGTACATTACGGATATCACAACCTGTACATTCCGGATACACAGCCTGTACATTTACATCGGATAACACAGCCTGTACATTCCGGGTAACACAGCCTGTCTATTCCCGGTAACCGCCTGTACATTCCGATAACAACAGCTGTGCATTCACGGATAACACCGGCTGTCATTACGGATAACAACAGCCTTGTCATTCCAGATAACACAGCCTGTAAATCCGATATCCACGCCTGTACATTCTGGGTAAAGAGCCGGTACATACGGTAAACACAGCCTGTACATCCAGATAATCACAGCCTGTTCATTACGGATAACACCGGCGTACTACGGTAACACACGCCTGTACATTCGGATACATCGCCTGGGGCATTCCAGATATCAATCACAGTGCCGTACATTCCTGATAACACAGCCTGTTACATTCTGTATATCACAGCCGTACATTCCGGATACAAGCCTGTACCAAAATTTTGTCCCCCCCCCCCCTCCCCCCCCCCCCCCCGGATAACACAGCCCGTACATTCCGGATATCACACGCTGTACATTCGGATAGCAACAGCCGAACATTCCTGATAACACAGCCTTACATTATGGATAACACAGCCTGTCATTTCTGATACACAGGCCTTACTTCCGGATCACACAGCCTGTACATTCCGATAACACCAGCCTGTAAAAAAAAAAACATTCCGGAAACACTCCTGTACATTCCGGATATCACACCCGTACATTCCGGATAATCACAGGCGGACATTCCGGATAACACGCCTGTACATTCCGGATAAACAAAGCCTGTACTTCCGATAACACCGGCCTGTACATTCAGATAACACAGCCGTACATTACGGATAACACAGCCTGTGACAATCTGATAACACATGCCTGTGACATTCCAGTGAACACAGCCTGTACATTCCGGTAACACAGCCTGATCATTTCCGGTAACACAGGCCTGTACATTCCGGTACACAGCCTGACTTATGGTGACCACGCTCTGTACATTCCGGTAACACAGCCGGTTGGTAAGCAACAGTTATTCGGAATAACACACTTTACAGTCCGGTAACACAGCCTAGTGTCAGAACACCTTTACGATTCGAACACAGCCTGTACATTACGGATAAAGCGGATCGAAACACAGCCTGTACATTCCGGGTAACACACCTGTTAACATTCCAGATAACACAGTCCTGTACATTCTGGATAACACAGCCTGTACATACCGGATAACACAGCCTGTACATTCCGGGTAACACAGCCTGTACATTCCGGGTAACACAGCCTGTACATTCCGGATAACACAGCCTGTACATACTGGGTAACACAGCCTGTACATTAAGGATAACACAGCCTGTACATTAAGGATAACACAGCCTGTACATTCTGGATAACACAGCCTGTACATTCTGGATAACACAGCCTGTACATTCCGTATAACACAGCCTGTACATTCCGGGTAACGCAGCCTGTACATTCCGGGTAACACAGCCTTTACGTTCCGGAAAACACAGCCTGTACATTCCAGATAACACAGCCTGTACATTTCGGATAACACAGCCTGTTCATTACAGATAACACAGCCTGTTCATTACAGATAACACAGCCTGTACATTACCGATAACACAGCCTGTATGTAACAGTGTATGTCTCTTTCTACCTGGCTTTCCCCCTGTTATGTACCGTAAGTCCTTGCTAGCTCCAGGCAGGAACAGGTTAATCTGTGGGCTTGTTGACCCCCCTCATGCCCCTCTTATGAGTGACAGAAGTAAAGTGGTGACTCATGGCCTGTGCATGCCTATCTAGTGTAGGTATAGACCCTGATCCCCCCCGCCAATTAGAGGGAGCTAATTAACCAATCATGGAGACACAAGTCACAAGGTATAAATACTGATGTGTGGTGGCCATCTTGGACCGCTGTTCAAAATCTGCTTGTAATCCTGCATAAACAAACTGTAGGTGGAGTGCGTCCATCTTTAGTGAGGGTATACTGGCATCCTCCATTGGTAGATAACGCGAAATCAGCATCTACTCACCATAGCAAACTTCTACCTAGATTACTGTGCGTACGCGGGCCACGACGCAGCTAGTCATAGACCGCAGGTTCAGAGACATCGGCAAGAACAATAGCAAAGTGTCCCCGTGTGGCAGCCGTCTAGAGCAGCTGAAGTCTGAGGGTAGTCCTGCATAATAAACTTCAGCGCATGCGCGTGGGAATAGGGCGTTCACTTCAGGATTGATTGTAGTGACGTCCTACGTTGCCGGGTAACGCAAACTCAACATAAGAACACCACGGCAACCGGATACAAAGCTCACCACGCATGCGCGGACCAAAGCACAGCCAGTCCTATACAGCAGGGTCAGCGCCATCGGTGGGGATCCCAGCAAAATGACAGTGTCTATCTGAAAAGCACACAAGTGGGAGACAATCGTGAATGACGGGTTGTGGAATTTAAAACAAAGTATCACAGATGTGTGGGTAACTAATGCGAATAAAGAGCAGGAAGCTGCCAGAGTGAGAGACTGTTTTCCCCAGACAAGGGTTGGAGATAGAAGTGCTCCCCAGCTGTGGAATCTGGTTACAGAGGACCTACAGAGGAGTTTCTCTGGGTTCAAGTGGGGCTGAGTTCCCCTAGAAAGAAAGGAGACGAGACTGTGCTGAAGCAAGGACATCTGCTCCAAAGGACTGACAGATAAGACAAAACACTTTATTGTTGTATGCAGAGACTGTGTTACATGGTTGCATATGCCAGGGCATGTTTTGGCTTGGGAACCAGCTTAGCTGGCCATGTAGTTAGTGACGGTGAAAGCTATTGTGTAGTTAGCTTTCCCTAAAGGGAATAGGAATTATTTTTATGTGTTGTTTTGATTTAAGGGGTGTGGGCCTGGTATATGATTTAATCCCTGTAAATAAAACCCCTGCAGTTAAACTTTATACAGTGTACTTTATCCGGCCTTAAATTGGGACAAAAGAGACTGCAATGTGGTGTGGGCTTCACAAAAAATATACACACATATTTCCCTGTATATCTCTGTGGGTAATTATTTGCATGTGTCCAGTGTACAGGAATTTATCACCTATTCACACAGCACCTGTTGTGCAGCACAGAACGTCCTGACTCAATGTGATTATGGGATTCTGATCCAGTGTATATTTGTAAGCGCTCTTCCCATTGCATTCTGGGCCACAGCACTCCTGCTTTTATATAAGCTGCATGCGCTCAGTTTGAAATCATTTCTGAAAATAACATTACTATTCAATACATTTATTATCTCTGAGTCTCCGCTTGATACCAGGATTTCTTTGTCCCAGTGTTAACTCTTTATATTTTGATTTTGTTCTGTGTATTTGTATTATATTTTCCTGCAGCTTGTTATGTATAAAATCTCCGTAAAGCGAAGCATTTCTCTTTTGTGCTATATAAACAAATACGTACGTACATAAATACGTACATACATGTAGGAACCAGGATTGCATTAGCGTCTAATTGCAGTTCTGTAGGTAAACAGACAATGTGGTACCAACCTGTCCCTATATCTGCATGAAATGACCTTTTTCATCTTCCATCCCCAGTGCATTGTGTTAATCATTCATCTCTCCGTGTCTCTGGTACACGGAACATCATGCTGGCACTGACAGCACAGGGTTGGCATCACAAGACAGGCAAGCATGAATATGCTGTTACAGAGGAGCAGGTGAAGTCGTGATGTTCAAGGGCTTGTGTTCATCAATGATTTGGAAGTGTGTGTGCTTAACCCTATAGCTGCCAAGAGGGGCCAGCAATGCATTGAAAGAAGATAACGGTCCTACAATGAAAAAGCAATACATACATACAGATAGATAGATAGATAGATAGATAGATAGATAGATAGATAGATAAGATTATGATAGTATGATACGATCAATAGATAGATAGATAGATAGATAGATAGATAGATAGATAGATAGATAGATAGATAGATACAGACACACACTGTATACAGTTGTGTGAAAAAGAAAGTACACCCTCTTTGAATTCTATGGTTTTACATATCAGGACATAATAACAATCATCTGTTCCTTAGCAGGTCTTAAAATTAGGTAAATAGAACCTCAGATGAACAACAACACATGACATATTACACCGTGTCATGATCTATTTAACAAAAATAAGACTTCAAGTGGTTGTAGAGATATGATTGTGATTAAAGCACAGAACCGGAAAGGTTTATTAAAAGTAATTGTTATGTTAATATCGGTTCAAATTACAGTATAAGTCAGGGGTGGCCAACTCCAGTCCTTAAGGGCCACCAAACAGTTCTGGTTTTATGGATATCCCTGCTTCAGCACAGGTGGCTCAATTAGTGGCTTAGTCGGTGACTGAGCTACCTACGCAGCAGCAGGGATATCCTGAAAACCTGACCTGTTGGGGGTCCTTGAGAATTGGAGTTTGCCCTCCCTGGTCTAGTTGAACCATTACACTCAAAATATAACAAAACAATCTTTTTTTGTTTTTTTTTACTGGTTCCATAAAGTTGTTATTTTATCAGGTAATAGCTGTTTATAATGAAATCGTAAGAACTTTACAACAAGGACAATGTGTAAGAGGTGTAAGGAAAATTGGCCATTTTCTCCCATATTCACAGACCTCAAAACAGATTGTTGGGTTACCATGGAAACCATGAACGTCTGAGAAATAATGGTAATATACTTATACCTGTCTGATGTTTTAAGGCTCAGAAGCACATACATTTAATCCCTGACACATCAGTGCTATGAGCAAGCTTTGGTGCTGGATGGGGACTGCGCAATTAACCCCTTGGCAATGCATTGAAGGCCCCTCGGCTAACAGAGTTTGGTGGTTGGCGCTTGTGTGGGGAGGGGGTGTGTAGGGTCTATGTCCATAGTGCATATAAATGGAGAGCTTGTGTGTCCCCAATCCTCCTGCTCATTACCCGGCACACAGAGAGCAGTAACAGAGCGTTCGAGTAAGTCTGATTAGCAGCGTTCCTGTAAGCAGGCTTTGCGTTAGAGTTAGAGGCATTTAATAACAGTATCCCTCTGTAAGCTAACAAGCCTGTCCTCACCTCATTGCACATTGAGCACAAGTGAACACAATTAGGATCAATCCCCAGAGGTTTAGTCTCAGTTCTGCGAGTCGCCTTCTTCATGCTTAACCAGTCCCCAGCTGAGATCAGCTACGCATTGCATTGAAGGCCCCAGTGGTACGGATGTAGCAAACCTTACTGTTTTTGGCACCGGGGCCGCAACTGCCATGGTGCCAGAGGATTATCACGGTGGGGGTCTGGGAGCACGGACCCCCCGCAGCACGACTGCAGCAGCACTATCTCTGGAGCCGCGGATTTAAGCTTTTTCACAGCGACTCTGGAGACAGCGAGTATTAAATAACAGAGATTTCCACACAGCGGTCATCCCACAGGCTGGAGATCATCTTCATAGCTGGGAATACCTGTGGGGGGGGCAGTTACTGGGGCAGCGCTACAGGGGGGGGGGGGGCAGTGACCTGGAAACCAGTGAGAGGTGATGGATTATCAGTAATAGGGATTTAGGAGCCCCGGTATCCTTCAACCTTTATAAGAAGGTACTGTGTGTTTTATGTGACAACGTGAACTCGTGATAGTGTTATCGTTAACAAGCTAAGACTGGAAGAATGAGGCCTTTACAGCTAATCAGTACTTCTTTAATATTCTCTCCATATACTTTGTAATCAGGAATTTAGGATGGGTATTAATGCCTTGTCTCTCTGCCTTCTCACTTTTTAATAATATCCATTTACTACTTAGTCCTTTAACATACAGGGGGTGTGCAGAAACAGGATTACCTTAGCAGTGGGGAGTCAGGAAAGAACATAGTTTGCCCCATGATAATGCAGAGTTCCTGTTCTAAATGAAATACAAGCAAACACGTTCTCAAACTTTAAAAAAATGATATTAAAACTAGCTGTACCTGGCGTAACATAGGCTGACCTAGGTGATCTGAAATGTTATTAATTAAACAGTAATCTTGGTTTTCACCCGTCCCTGTAATTGTGACGGTGAGGGGGTAACCAGGCTCTAAATAAAGATTAAGCCAGTTATTGGTTACCCCTGATCCGAAAATAAGGGTTCAAGAGAGTTAGTTCTTGAGCCCAGTAACACTGTATGTATAAACTGTACTTTGCTTTAATTAAGAATTTTTGTGTTTTCCCCTTTCCAGGGGTGCCAGCGAGCAGGGATTGCTGGGGCATGAGTTTCAAGGGGGATTTTGTGGAGGAATTGTTGTCAGAATATGCCTAGGTAGTTGGGATCCGAAGTTGTCGGTTCCCATAACAAATGTACCTGTGAATCATGCCTGATTCCAGGATACATGTAGGCACATTGTCCCGGCAATATCTCCCCTTGAGAACGCTTAAGCGACTCACCGCTAGGGCTCCCTGCTTCAGCACAGCCCTGAAAGGTAAATGGGGCAAAGGGATGAAAAGTGTCCCTGTAATTAAAGGGGTCCCTAGGTTAAGGGGTATACCCCAGTTAATGGCCAGGTAGATACACCTGGTGGGAAAAGGGGGAGGCTGAGAGGGTAGGGAAAAATAGTACCCCTGCTCAGCTGTTTGCCGTACAGAATAACAAGTGTAGATTGGTAATAGTGCTCTGCTGAGAAATGTACTAATAGTCTACACAGAAGAGAAAGGTCTCAGCTAAACTTGCACTCAAAAACCTGCAGTGTGTAGAATGGTAGAATTAAAATTAATCTTTAATGAAATCTTATTTAAAATAAAGTGTACAAACAAGGACAAACTACTAACTTACATAAGACCAAACTAAATGCCAGATTGACGGAGTCACCTGGATATGATATGCTAGTGGAGTAGTGCAGTATTCCACTCCGTGAGTGAACGCTGCCAAAATTAGATTAAATCAATGGTACAGACGTAACTCCGTCCTGTTTAAGGATAATAACTTGATGCATCAGTGAAAGTCAGGCACAATTCAGCCTGGTTGGTATCTGGGTCACAGTGCTTGTTCATCAGTTTCAGAACTGATACATGTACCCATGTCAGCACATTCCATTATACAGTAGTTCTAATAATACATTTTGAAACCTTGTAGCCACACGGAGTTGGTAACGTACTTGGTAACTGAGCGCTGATTTAGCTGTAGGGTGGACAGGTACCAGCATACAAATTTGCTTGCTTACAATGTTTGCAAACGGTCTTTCTATGTATGTATAGTTAGATACAAGTGTTGCATCTTGTTATGCTGCTGTGATGAAACAAATATATCAGACTCTAGTAAACTAGCGTATCTTCAGTTGTGTTTACACCTAGGCAAAAGCTATGGTCAATAAAAATGTTAAAAAAAAACTTATAATAAAAATCCAGATACTGTACGTTTGGTGGACATGCCCGCATGTCCAAAGATTCTGGATCATGAACCAGACTATGATCCATGAATTAACAGACTTGAGAATCCCTGTAGACCCAATGACCTTTTTGCTCACTAAACCAATAGAAGAGCTCCAGACGCACATGGGAATGCTGGTCTCCTTCCTCTTGACAGCTGCCCGATGCTCCATTGCAGCGTTATGGAAAAAGATTAATACCCCATCTAGACGAACGGTTATAAAAAGGATGAATCAGATCAGGTTAATGGAGAGATTATCGGCCCAAGTAAACCAAAAAATTTACCGTTTTTTTAAGATATGGGAACAGTGGCCTCACGGTTAGAAGTCCCACGAGTCCAGAGATTAGAGCAAAATAGACCCACAAAATAAGCTATTGAAGAGGAAAAACAGGTTCCTCCCCGATATGGGTCTATGTTCAGGAAGCTTTGACCATTGACAGGCTTAGTCAGTGCCCACTCCCCTGTCCCCATTCCCTGTGTCTCCTCTGTCCCCCCCCCCCCCCCTCTTTTTTTTTGTTCCCCTTCCCCCCCCCCCCCCCATTTTCGTCTTACATTTCTTTCTCTGCTCTCTCTATCCTTTTCCCTCCCAAAACAGGAAGGTTCAGTAGTCTTACACCACACCACACGTACACCCAATGCAGGTAACTCAGGCTGTCGATAAATGAGTCATAGACAACAGATTGAGCTTGAAGAAAAAATACTCTTTAATTGTCGTCTAGGAGCAAAGAAATATGATGTTGTTTGTATGTATTTAGATATCTATGAATATTGTTTCACATATTTTCTAAGATGTCAAATTTGAAAACCTAATAAAAAAGTTTGAAAAAAAAAAAAATCCTGATACGTGGTATTGGATTGGTGCACAGATACTGGATTGGTGAACAAACAATATGTACCGTATGATGTGGCATTATTAACCACTCACAGCTATACATTGAAGCAGGCATTAATAGTATCTTATGAGCTGAGTTCCGCTACCTTGCCATTTTTCATGTCATTTGTCATGGGAGACCTTGTAATTTATACCTTTTTACTGGGATCATTCGCTGAGCAAAACAGGTTAGTAAAACAAATTGTCATTTATTCAATTAAAATAGGCGCACATGCAATGGAACACAAAATACATAAGCAGGACACACTTACTGGGGGTCTTGGGCTGAAAACTAGACTTTTCTAGCTTAAATAGAGCATAAAACAAAGTCTTTGGTTGAACGGGGGGGGAGAGAGAATAGAGGGGATTGGGAGAATATATGAATATATGAAATCTTTATGGACATTCATAACTGTTTTATTTTACCTATAGGCGATAAAATATTTAGTGGGTCACGAAGGAGAAGTTCAAATATAACCGGGTTACGGGAAAAAAAGTTTGGGAAACGCTGCCCTAGTGTATTAAAGTATACTTTAATACTGTTATGTACTGTAATGTGATTTTACATTCGGAACCGATGTCCAAACAGGCTGCCCGAGCTAACCCATAGGCGCCAGTAAGTCTGCTGGACATTGGAGTTCAACTGAGCCAGAGGATGCCCATAGGTGAGAACAGCATTTGGGCAACGGGGGAAAGGTGGAGTACCAGGTCAGGAGATTAATGGCAGTCGGGCTCCCACTTGCTCTGTCAGACCTGGTGGAGCCTGTCCCAGCAGATAAAAAAGTTTTGGGGAATGACCCCCTTGTATACCTGGGGCTACTAAAACCAAGGCTTTTGATATGTCAGTTCATAGTAGTCTGGGAGGAAGACACCACTTCATCATATATAAATAAATAATCAAAGGACATTCATCCGTGTGCGGACTAACACAGGGTGGGGGGCGATGACGGTAGAAGTACAGATGGGCAAGTCCAGGGAAATGCCCAAAGGTAAGTCCATAATTACCGATTGTATACCTCACCTGCACCCTGTGTCCAGCGGTGAAGAAATCAGCGGTCAGTACTCACGGATAACCTGCGTGATCTGCCTGTGTACCTGATGGTAGAGCAGCACGGTTTCCAGCTGCGTGGTGATGTCTGCGTGCTCCAGCCGTGTGTAACAAGCAAGGTAGAGAGAAAAAAGGGAAGTGACGCGGTGGTCACAGCTCCTCCAATCAGCCACACGCATTAGAAAAAATAAAAAACTTTATTGAATATGCAACGTGAACATCGGCAAAGATAGCCAGGGACGGAGGTGGCAAACTTGCACATGTCCCTTGGCTATTTCAGATTTCCTGCTGACCCGGCTTTTCTAGCTGCCTTGGCTCTGATTGGTTGCTTGGGAATTTTCTCACGCGTTGATTGGTTACTGAGTTTTGTGAATTAAACTCAGAATACTATAAGAATCTGTGAGCCAATCAGATTGTAGTCCTCCGGTAGTAAGAGCGCGGGCGGGCTTTTCAAAGTTGCTTCTGCGCGAATAGCAGAGCAACCGGCTTCGATTTCATGCCAGAAAAGCCTGGCCCGCTAGAGACTAAGTCCTGCTTTCTGCCGCCAAGTTCTCAAAATGGAACATAGTGGACACGGCTGGGATTTCATACCGATTTTAGTTCCAGGGGATTTGGAGCAGTCAAGAAAGTCCAAGTTCTCAAAAGAGAAGGAGCGGTGGCGTGTGGATCTTCATGCCGATTTGGGAACCAGGAGATTCTAGGCTAAGTCCCGGTTAGGGTGAAACTCTTATTTAGAGTTCCCTGCACCTAGAACAGTCTAGTTCTCCACCCCATCCCCCCAGAAAGTGTGTCTTTTTGTCTGTATTTTGTGTCCCATTGTGTGTAAGCGAATTTGTGCGAATAAACTACAATTTATTTCATTACCCTGTTTTGCTCAATGAATGATCCTGGTAAAAAAGGTGTAAATTGCCTGGTCTCCCTTGAAAGAGGTACGATACTCACCGCTTGGATGAATAAGCACTGCTCTCAGAAAAGAGGCAGACCACCAGGGTGGACTCAAATAACCACTCGCTAACACACACAATACATCCTGCTTTCACCTCTGAACAGTCTTCTTTCTGCAAATGTGGTGCAATGCTGCTGCTAAAAAGCAGGATCTTTATCCGAGACAGCAATCTCTGGGAAAGGATTGTCATTTGTTTCTTTGCTTAATCTCATGTCTCTATTTGCAGAACCCCCAAGCTCCCCTATTCAATTTGCCTAGAACAGGGGTGCCCAACTCCAGTCCTCAAGAGCCACAAACAGGTCAAGTTTTCAGGATAACCCTGCTTCAGCACAGGTGGCTCAAAAAGTCCCAGCTTCAGCACAGGTGGCTCAACCAGTTGCTCAGTCTTCTGAGCCACTGATTGAGCCACCTGCGCTGAAGCTGGGATGTCCTGAAAACCTGACCTCTTGGTAGCTCTTGAGGACTGGAGTTGACCACCTCTGGCCTAGAAGATTTCCCTCCTGTCCTAAAGAAGAGGTCAGCTCCATTCAAATGAATGGGACTAAAATCCTCTCCAGCCTGGGGAAGAGATCTTCTTCACAGCATATTGGATAAAGGGGCTGCGATTCAGGTATCTACCATGTACAGTAGCGGCACATCTCTTAGCTGCCTTGTACAATGATGAAGGTTGAAGATATTAACATGGTATCCAGGCTCTGCACTGTGTTAAGTTAACACCGCTATGTTATGGAATAACAGGAATAACATGGAACAGAAATGTCAAATCAAAGAATGTGATTTACCAGATTTATTTGGAATATAATCTCTCTAGATTGCAATTGCTCTGGTCATTAGGCCATCTCAAAGCAGCCCAACTCCTGCATCACCCTATAGCTACTCATTTACAGAGGGAAGATACCGTTCATGTTTTAGTTCTTTTAACTACCCCATTAGCTGCGGAGGAGAGAGGAACCCATTGCAATCATACTCTATTAATATAATTGCATAGTAAAGTGTTACGTTGAATTACAGCTAAATACAGTCTGCACTATCAAAGTAATTATCAGATAAATACCAGTCTTCACTCTCCCATTTCTTTTCAAGTCCCAGTCTAAATGGAGGTGTTTAAGATAATTGGTGTCATGTCTAAAATTGGGGCAAATGTCAACAACCCTCATAACATGCTGTCTCTCTTCTCTGTCTTTCCATCTGTCTACATTGGATCTGTTTAGCACTTTTTACTGCTTACATGTACTTGACTACCCCGGTCCTTCCACTTTCACGACCCCAATCTGTTGCTTTCCATTGAGCCCAGATGGCTAGGCAGACATCCTGGCTTCTATGCAAATGCTTAGGCTGACTGCATGGATTTTTATACATACAGTATAACACCTTCTGAACCATACTTTAATAAAGTATAAACCTTGGGGAACCTTATATGCGTGTGGAAAATTAGTTCGGGATATCTGGGCTCGACAACCATGAGTCTGGGGGACACTGTGCAGCCGCAATGTAAATCACCCCGCGTACCCACAAATAGTGCCTGCATGCCGGGGAGATTCAGGGGACCACCTGCTGCTGGGCCCCCCGAACTCCTGCAAACAAAAGGAATGCATTTTAACCCAAATATCTCACCTAAAAATTCCACTCTCAAAATCTAGAGTTTCCATGACACAGGGAAACCTAAAAGACCCTAAACAGGTCAGATTTTCTATACTTTACAAGGGATTTCCATAGCCCACAAACCCAATACAGGTTCTGGGACACCTTTGCACTAACTGGGGTACCCCTATGTTACCTAGGGGTCCCCGCAGCTACAGGAACACTTTGTATCCCTGTGCCTCATTTTACCTTTCTGGGCTATGCTGAAGCAGGAAACCCAAGTGGTGAGTCACGCAAGCGTTTCCAAGGGGAGATATTGCCGGGACAATGTGCCTACATGTATCCGAGAATGAAGCATGATTCCCAGGTACATTTTTGGGGTATCCAGCAACTCTGGACCCCAACTACTTAGACACAGTCTGACACCAATCCCCCTTGAAACTCATACCCTGGCAATCCCTGCTCGCTGACATGCCCGGAAAGATAAACAACACAAAAAATATCTTTATTACATTTCATGCATTGCAAAGATACATTGTTACTGGGCTCAAGAGCTAACCCTCTGTAACCCATATATATATATACGGATCAGGGATAACCATTCATGGGCTTGGCCTTCATTGAGAGCCTGGTTAACCCTTTACCGTTACATTGCTCGTGGAGAGTAAGTGTCTCTTACCGGATCTCCTGCAGCGTTGCGTTGCTATGGCGACCTGATGTCCCCTAGCAACCCATTGCCATGGCAATGGTATGTCACATGATGCTGTGTCGTGGGAGGAGAGCCGGTAAGACAGATATCGCCCAGGCCGATATATCTGTTTCCAACCTGCTCCTGCCAACTGGGTGTTCTTGTTGTTTTTTCTCCCTCACTGCAGTCACTTCTGGCCCTGAATGGGTTAAAGTAACAGCTGTCACTCTGAGATGGGTGCTATTATGCAGGAGGCCCCTGGGCAGCGTGATCGGGTGCAGGATTCTTTCATTGTATGTAGATCTTTATTTATAGAGCACCCACAATGTACAAAGGAGACAATACAGGAGAGTATAATACAATAAGTGCATTCTGGGTAAACATGGAGGAGCCCAGGCTGCTGCGTTAATCTGCGGGCGGGGGGTAACCCTGTCAGTAGAGGTAGATGTTGCAGGCAAAATTGACGCAATTTCCTCAAACCCACATTTGCAGCACTTTTACCAGCGAGTGTTATTAGCAGCCAGGGTGTGTGTGGATGCACTATAACCGTGGCATTATATACATACCTTTTCCACCACTTTCTCTGGCCCGTGTTTAATATGGAGCTGAGGGTTTCCCGGTCAGCGTCACAGCAATATTGAATAGGGCCGTCTCTCTATAAACAAAATCTAACAGGAATAATAAAGGGGATAATAATGGTATTTGATTTGGTTTACTTGAATTATGCATTGTGGAAACATTGGCACTGCTTCACACACACACACACACACACACACACACACACA
>WSYH01012564.1:0-18656 GCA_036426205.1 Ascaphus truei | reverse complement strand
CTCTTCTGTACCGGTACCGGCAAGTATTGCTACACCTATTCACACCTGGCCTGAAAACACCAAAACACCACACTCCAGACACGCTCCTTCTGCTGCGGGTGCATGCACATATAAGTCCCCACCTCAGTATAAGGGACGAGTCTGGTCTGCGGGCAGCACAGGCGTAACATTATGTCGAGCCCACAAGACGCAGACCAGACTGACATGGCCTCCATGATGACGGCCATGTATCAACAAGTCCAGGCCCTAACTGACCAAATGGCTCTCCTCACTCAACAGGTACAGGACCTTTCATTTCAGGCACCACCTGTGGCTGCACCGCCACTGTCGCCAGAAGCAGTATCCGCCATGACCTCAGGCCCGAAGATCCCAGCACCTAAACCGTATGCGGGGGATCCGCATGCCTGTCGCGGTTTTCTCAATCAATGCGACATCCAGTTTGAGATGGCTCCGCAGCAGTACTCCACTGGTCGCAAGAAAGTGGCATATGTGTACAGCCTACTTACAGGAAAGCGCTGGCATGGGCCTCCCAGATTTGGGAACTACGTCCCGATATCACCCGCGATTACGCGGCCTTTAGACGAGACTTTCGACAGGTCTTCGATACCCCTGCACACCAAGAAACTGCCTCAGACTCTTTGCTTGAGCTTTCTCAGGGACGTCGTTCTGTGGCCCAGTACGCCTTGGAGTTCAGGACCATAGCAGCTGAGACACAATGGGACCAGGAGGCTTTAGTCTCAGTCTTCTGGCGAGGCTTAACGGATTCCGTGAAGGACGTGCTCGCTTCACAACCCAGGCCAGGGCTTCTGGAGGAACTCATCTCCCAAGCCAATCGAGTGGATCAGCGCCTTCAGGTACGCCATGCTCAGCGCCAGCATCCCCGATTTATGCCCTTCCGTGCTCCTTTTTCCAGATTCTCTCCCACCACAGGACCTGCCGTCTCCCCGCTACCTGTTCTGGAGGCTCCGGAGCCGATGCAACTTGGAGTCCAGCGTTCCCGGACACCGATACAGCAAGCTCGCCAAGCTGGTGGATTATGTTATTACTGCGGATCCTCCGAGCATCTGGTCCGTGAATGTCCACTACGCCCGGGAAACGACCAAACCCAGTGAGTACGAAGGGGCTCTCCCTGGGTGCTAAATCTCCTTGTCCCCTTTCCAGGAAGGAACTTCCCGAAAATTGACCATTCTCGTCTCTCTCTCGGGTCCTACCTTCCGCACCTCCACTGCGGCATTTATCGATTCCGGCACGGGAGGAAATTTCGTGGACCAAACCTTCTCTGAACAGAACCAGATTCCACTCGTTAGGAAGAAGTCTCCCGTTGCCTTGGTCGGGATCGACGACCGTCCGCTCACCCCGGCCTACATTTCCTTGGAGACTTGCCCCATCACCCTTTCCTCTCATTCCCACAAGGAGACCTTGGCCTTTGATGTAACCCACGGTCCTGGAACTCCAGTCACTCTTGGCTTACCTTGGTTGCAGAAGCACAATCCTCTCATCAACTGGACATCCCAAGATCCTATTACTTGGAGGTCAAGGTCAGAGGAGCCATCTACACCAGCCGTACTTCCGCCTCAACTGCTGGCCAATACATCCAACCATAAGGGAGGTTTACCCGCTCCGTATGCTGGTTTTCTGGATGTCTTCTGCAAGACCCAATCTGAACTACTACCTCCCCACAGATCTTACGATTGTCCGATAGACTTGGTACCTGGATATACATTGCCCAAATCCAAATCCTACCCTCTCTCTCTACCTGAGACGGAAGCCATGAACGAATATATCCGTGAGAACCTAAAGCGAGGCTTTATACGGCACTCCAATTCGCCCGCGGGAGCTGGATTCTTTTTCGTCAAGAAAAGGGACGGTACTCTCAGACCGTGTATAGACTACCGGGAACTGAACCGCATCACGGTGAAGAACCGTTACCCACTTCCTCTCATCTCTGAACTATTCGACAGACTTCAAGGTGCTAATGTGTTCTCCAAGCTTGACCTTCGCGGGGCATATAATCTTATTCGCATCCGGGAGGGCGACTAATGGAAGACCAGAAAAACACATTTAAAGTGCGCAAAATGACCCTCTATTGTATAAGGGAATATGCCCCCAAAACACCTCTGTGGTATAAATATAACACAACCTTTGAAGGTTAAGGTCTGCAGCTGTAGATAAAGGAGTGAATAAACACCTGTAACAGGGGACTTATCCCTGTTCAGTAATGTTCCTTTAATCTAGCAGTGTGGTTGTTAATTACTAAACATCACCTGCCTGATTAGATTGTTTACAAAAAGCCTGCCTTTGAGACAGGAAGTGAGTGGTGTAAAATTGCCCTAATAAGGGGAAAAGGTATTTCAAAGCCATTGCTGTTGTTGAGTCCCCTGCCGGGAATGAAAGAAATAGTCCACCGCAGAATGTTTTTTCTTTAGTAAAAAAAAAAAAAAGTCTGCCTATATACTGTATATCTTGGGAGTGAAAAACAATAACCCAAGTGTGAAATGTGAATGCCATAATACCCAAGATGAGACTGAAAATTACTGAACTCAGGCAAAAACCCAAATTCGTGCTGAAGCGGAGGGATTGCACCAGCAAGAAATGGTGTAAAGCATAGAAACTTTGTCCTCGCAACTGCACTCTTTGTATACCTGTAAGAGAAAATTGCATGCACATACTGCTGATATTGTAAAACTATCCAGAACAGATTATTCTACGAGATTTGAGAGCTACGACTCTACACGCAAATATGCCCCTGTGGACTACCACAATTGGGGGGTTCTAGCAAATACATGCAACAGCTGCAATAGCGCCTACTGAGGTCAGGAAGAAAATGACATCTGATCCTAAAAAGGGAGGCAGATGCAGCGTCCGTGTATGAACCCTACCCCCGAAGAAGTGGCCCTTCCAGTCTAATAAAGAGACGATCTCTAACGGGAACCCACAAACCGAGTCACACCCAAAAAATCACCCCAAGAATTGGGGGGTGCCTGAACTACGGCACGACAGAAAAGACCGCTCCCTGTTGATGCGATATGAGGATCAGCAAGGACAGACGGGAGCATGGATCCCCGAATATTCCGTCAGCTTTACAGTTGCAAGAAAAGCGGGTTGGATACCAGTGACGCTGCCTAAAACTTCAAATGAAGACTGGAGACCTCGTATCCCTGAAGGGACGGTTGTGAGTCCAAATCAACAGAAGAAAAAGAAATGCGGTTCTCACTTACCTGGAAGTACAGACACGTCCGCAGATCCTGTGGAGAAAAAGGGGGGGACCGAGTTGCCCTGCATCCTAAGAGAAAATGGAGAATTCGCCACGGTAACCGAATATCAAGAGTCGCCAAGGCAGAAGTCGTGTAACCCCAAAGAAGTGTCTGTCCTTGGCCAAAGTTGAGGAACCCTCAACCATCCTCCATTCCCAGGGAAGCGGAGCCGGAACCAGTTATGACATCCCTGTACCATCCCTGAAGACACCTAAAATTGCCAGGTCGTGACTGTGATCTCCTTCTTCGATAAAAATTGAAACGTGAGAGGTCAGATAATGCTGAGTTACAGATGGCGGTGGCTCACAATAACTCTGATCTGGAACGAATGAACGTCTCAGACTGGATCTAGATACTGCAAGTGCTACTATTTCTGCCATTGATGAAAGCAGAGCCAATCGGATAAAATGGGTGGCCGCTAAAGCGAAGGATGAGGAGGCTGAAGCAGATGCATCTTTCAGCAAGAGGTTCACACTCCTTCGTATAGAGCTGCATGCCTCGACAACAGGAAGTCCAACAGTGTCCGTATAGAAGTGATGTATCTCTCAGAAAGAGTTCAAACTTCGCAGGAGCACTGGATGCCTCACATCATGAGACAACAAACAGCTGCCGCACCAACCTGGAAGTTTTCCAGAAAGGAAGCTACAACGTCTCACTGGGAGCTGGAACATTGCTAAAGAAACTATTGGTAATCTTGATACAGATCTCAAAGTCTCGTCCTCAGAAGGAGCTTCAGACCTCAACCTAGAGAAGGAAGTTTCACGCCAGGATATGTCATTCTCCAACAGATGTGCGTAATGGAGAGAACTTCAAGAGGCCCGAAGAATACAGAGCGGAAAAAGGAGAAATCAAGATTAAAGAGAGAACACTTAGAACTGAAAGAAGAGAATTTTCAGTTGACAGAAAAAATCAAGGAAAAGTTTGAAGCAGGCACCGACTGTTCAGAACCAACATGCAGGTCCTGCCGTACACACCTCGAGAAGGCAGAGGAAAGCAGCGAACTCTTGCAGGCTGATTGAACTGCAGGCTGTTAAAGAATATTCAAGTGCTGCAGAACTCTGATGACTACCCAGTATATCCCCGACCACAATCAGCATGCGAAATGAAGGCTACCTGAGCATCACCAAAGGCACGCTATAGCCAAGATAGAACCCTAGGTGCGCGGCACAAAAAGGGAGCACAAGAAGGTCCAGAAACCCCTGAAACAAGTACTGTCGCCAAGCAAAGACATTCCATAGTGCCTTCACACAATGTGCATAAAAATTGTGGACGCAAGCTCAGGAGAAGCAAGTATGGCAGATACTTGATTCCCTGAGGAAGAGACTTGCAAGAGCCACTCACAAAAAGGATCTCTGCGGATGAGATTACATCTCTACAGGACAAGTATTGACCCTGACTAAGCGGTTCAGTTATCCCACAGCACTCAAACCCATGAAGACAAGGGTACAGTGAGAGCTTGAATATAGCCTCATCTAAGCAAGGTTGGCAAAATCTTGACCCACACTAAATAATTCAGCACTATCAACCAAACCTTTCAGCCACCCAGCAGGCAACAAAAGAGGTACACTTGCTGAATTAAACCAGAAATCCTTTCTGATGAAGCGAAAAGATGGACATTCTCTGGAATTGGTGTGGAAAAAAAAAAAAAAAATTTGCAATTTATCTAAAGGGCTGTTTTTTAAACGCTCGCAACTGCTGCTATTCAGTATGCCCTACAATAAAGACGAGCACGCCGACTCGAGGGAAATCTCAATGAACCGCGCATGCAGAAAAAGCCTCCTCGAGCGACTGATGGGTGCTGATCTCAAACACCTTCATGAGGAGACAACATACACTGGAGAAAAAGGGCCCAATCCCAAAGGACTAGGGTTCTCTTCGCTCCATCCACTCTGATTCAATCACAAATATCTAGAATGAGAGTGGAAGGATGGGCTTTGGCCGTGGTAAGCCCTAGCTTCAGACAAAAAGGGAGGTAGTAAGGAAGGGACACACCGCAGGGGGCGTGTTCCGCGCATCGTTACAAGAACATTGCTTGTATTGAAAAGGGACACGTCTCAAAAGTCACGCCACTAATATGTCCTGCCCCTAAATCACGCCTCTAATCAAAGCTACGCCCAAGACACACCTAGTATACGCCCAGGACACGCCTATGTTATGCCTCTAACCAATATCTTTTTTTATTCTGTATAAAAACCATTACCCTATGAGTAATAAATTGAGACAAAGGATTTGAAACCTGGCATGCATTACGTTTCATTTTGTTCGTCTCCCAGGCCTGAAAAGTTCACCGAAGACCGGAGATAACAGTTGCAGGGCGTGAAAAACTTCTCCGGGGGAGTCTGCTGCAACGGTGCAGAAGGTGTATCCAGTCACAAGGCTTCAGTTTTCTTTGCAGAGAATAGGTTCCTTTTGGTTCTGAAGCCAGGGGAAGGAAATAACAGATTTTCCTTCAGTTTGGCTTCAGTTTTGCTCTGCAGAGAATAGGTTCCTTTTGGTTCTGAAGCCAGGGGAGGAAATAACGGATTTTCCTTTCAGCCTTATTATAATTTCACCTTATAAAAGCCTCCTAATTGTGTACCTCTGTGAACGTCCGTCCACATATGGTGTCCGAGGTGGGACAAGAGGTGTCTTTGAAGTGAAAAAGGACCGGAGATTTTTATGTGAAATATTTTTGTTATGCTTTTTGCCTACAAACAGTCTAAACAACTTGAAAAAAAAAAAACTCTCATGCAGCAGAGGCTGAGTTAAAGGGACACACCACTGAAACTTACACTGCACTGAAACTTACAAAAACCACAGATGGACTCTTTTCCCCAATCCCAAGAGACTGCTGAAGCAGGTAAACCTTTAATTGCCTATCACAAAGTGTAATACAGTCATTGAAATAGGGATTTTGCCTTCTAGCCATAGTCAGGGTTCAAGAAGTGAGTCAGCCCTTAAAAAGGGATAAGTGTTTGTTGTTTTCAAAAGTTTCGCTGAAGCAGTGAATACAGATGGTGACCCATGAGGGGTACTGATTGTGCAAATAAAGGTTGCCACACCGCATAGGGCTACCAGCTGTGAATGGAGTACACACTTGCTTAAAGAAGCATATGAATAGCACTGTGGATATTCTAAACACGATACATAATGCTTGGCCCCCTGCAGACGCACTTACCAGAACTCCCTCCTACTGTCTCTGTACGTTCTCCCTACCTACCAATTAGACTGTAAGCTCCTCGGGGCAGGGACTCCTCTTCCGAAATGTTACTTTTATGTCTAAAGCACTTATTCCCATGATCTGTTATTTATATTATCTGTTATTTATTTGATTACCACATGTATTACTACTGTGAAGCGCTATGTACACTAATGGCGCTATATAAATAAAGACATACAATACAATATGCAGAAAAGTGTGAAAATTGATACAAAGACTGTGCTGAAGCAGGGGAATTTTTAGCAAACAAATGCTGAGTGGGGGGCTGGACTAGGGCAGGACTGGGGGCGGGACTAGGTGGCGAGTAGATTTTTTTTGTTCGGCGAGTAGATTTTTGGGTGATTTGTCGACCACTGGTGATAGGCATATCACATACTACAGGGGAGTCAGAGAAAGGAAAGCCTGCTTTTACATCCAGAGTTTTAAAAGTAGCACAGCTTAACAGAGGAAGTGATGGAGAATCCTTACATTCAATAACAGGAATTTGGCACATTGCAGGGAACATAGAAAAAGGAAACTTTGACTTGAGTCTGAGATGCAGTGACAGGGGACTGAAACCTTGCAAAGGAGTCAGAAACAGATAGGCTGGTCTCTGAAGTGGTAAATTGAAAAGTAGTATGGGCTAAAGCAGACACTGCATGAGAGTCAGAAAAAAGAGAGTTTGACTTTGAAACTGGAGGCATAGTAAGTTCATCTTGCCCAGGACATACTTGAAAACGAGAGGTAACTCTCAATGTATTACTTCCTGGTAAAATATTTTATAAATAAATAAATAAATCTTTTGGCTCTAGGAATGTAACATTGGCTAGGGGATTGCAAGAATACACAAGGGGTTTACTAGCAGGGGTTAAATCAGGCACAGCATTAGAGTCAGAGGAAGGGGAACTTGAGTTTGAAACAGGGGACTTGAAAAATTCCTCCTTTGACATGCAACATCAGCTTGGGCATCCCAAGAAAATCGGGGTACCCCAAGGGGTCTTGTAGCTGGACGTGAAGCGCAGAGGGACTGTCTCATAGCAGAGAGGGAGTCAAAGGCCTGATCATTATTTTTCATGAGCTGGTCCAAGGTTAGGGAGAATCTTTCAGACTGGGCCAGTATCTCAGACAGGGACAGGTTTTTAGACAGGGACCGGCTTTCAGACAGGGACCGGCTTTCAGACAGGGACATGTTTTTAGACCGGGACTGGCTTAAACCCACCTCAGCGAGGTCCGAGTTTGTGACGCTAAGCATACTGTAACAATCGTGCTTGCCACAAACCGGGACCGGACCATGAGGCTGAGGTGGGGATGTATATGCACCGACCTTAGGCCACGGAGTCAGGTCCGGAGTGCGGATTCCGTGGTCAGACATAGCCGGCTCAGGGTTGGAGAAAGCAGCGTAAACGTTATCCAGGCTGGGGTCAAGGCACAGGAGCGGTGGTCGAGGATACAAGCGAGGGTCGGCAACGCGAAGGCAGATGCATGACGCTACAGCGTAGCAGCTTCAGCGAAGAAACCAGGAACATGGAGCGGTGCCACTTCAGTGAAGGAAAAGGGCCCCTGTAAGGAGGACAGGGGTAGGACAGCACGAAGGCATCTGCAAGGGGAATATGCAGCAGGCCACAGGAACTAGAACCTTAGCACTTGGGATCCAGTGCTTCATTACAGGAACAGGATGGCCAGATAGGCGTGCTTGTAGCAAGCACCATTACATCCAAACAGACTTGGATTATACTTAGCCACTTCCTGGGGGGAAGGGCTAACCCTAAAAAGCATGGGCAGCCAATAGGGACGGAGCTGCATAGCAAGCAGCATGAAGGAGAGTTCCGAGTGAGTCCAGAACAGGTGGTTCTTGATGGCAGCAGCAAGGTGGGGATGTCTGGAAACTCCACAGCTATGCAAGGATGAGTTCCAGCCAAAACCCAGGAGCGGATTCTTCACAGAGGAAAGGCGGATGTCGTGGGCAGAACGTAGGGTGCATTGATGGATATAGTAGGGCTGTGGTGCTCCACTTCAGTCCTCAAGACCACCCCAACAAGTCTGGTTTTCAGGACATCCCAGATTCAGCACAGGTGGCTCAATCAAAGGCTCAGTCGAAAAAGCCGCGGCCTTGTACGTCCAGACCTTGTGTGTGTGGTCATTTATCTATTTGTTATGTTGGGGTTTGGGACACTGGGAGTAGGGGTGTGGAGCTTCCTCACAGTCTCCAGGATCCTGTACATCTATATATAAAGACAAAAGTGGGGCAATTCTGGGGGCAAAATAACCACCATATGTATCAAAGAAAAAAGTCCCATTGAAACGAGTAGGATTATTTCCTTTGATATATACGGTGCAGTTATTTTCCCCCAAAATTGCTCCACTTTTGCCTTGATACATAGGCCCCTATGGTACCTTCATCAGGACCCCAAGATCTCTAGCTTCCCCTCTCGGTTTAGTGTAAGGCTGGCGCCATAGAGGGGTGAGGAGTTCCGAGCCACGCTGACGCTGAGGCTCGCCTGCTGAAATCTGCGCGATTTCCATGAACTTGCAGGCGATGCCACGTGCGATAAGGGAGAAGGGGGGGGGAGGTTGGTTGGAGGCGGGGGCCATAGTGAATGCTGGGCCAATCGCTTGACGCATGACGTCACGTCACGGCCGTCGTTCACGGCACATGACGTTGACGCTGTTAAAGCTGATTGGATGTTTTCAGCCGACAGCGCGCTGAAAAACAGCTTGGCTGTCGGCTGAAAATTCCAAAGCTCAGGCACCGCCTGAGGACGCTCGCTGGCACTCTCAGGCATCCTCCATTGAGGATGCAGGGGGCTCAGCGCTGAGCGTCCCAAACGGTCAGCGGCTGTTTCCTTCATGGACTCGGCCTAAGACCCGTGTGGCTTTCAGAGACTCCGCTATTTGTCCACTGACGGAATCTACAGGTAACATTCTTCTCGCTTCGATTCTATACCGCACAGTCCACAATGTATCAACTTCCTTTCAAGTACGTGGAAATTGTTACTATTGGCTGTGTCACCCGGATTTATCCAACACGGGGCTGTGTGTGATGCACCGTAGTACAATATTCTCTTGCCACATTGAGTTTGAATCCTATGGAAACTTGTTAAGTTCATATGTGTTATTAATAATAATATAATGATAATATTTTCTTAGATAACACCCACAGTGTACACTGCGCTTTACATAGAGTGGTATCCATAAGTGGAATCCATTAAGTGTGTGACAGTTTTTATGCCTTAATCTCGTAGGACACATCGGTAAAGCAGGGGGTATTAATGCAGATATGAACTGCTTTGTAACACTGTCAGCTTGGAGGGGGAGGAGAGGGGGTGAGGGGGAGAGAGAGGGAGAGAGAGATAGGTGGGAGAGAGATAGAGGGAGAGAGGGAGAGATGGAGGGGGATGAGTATGGAGAGAGAGAGTGGGACAGAGAGATGGAGGGAGAAAGGGAGAGATGTTGGAGGCGAGAGAGGGGAGAAGGCAGAAAGGGAGAGAGAGAGAGATGGAGATGGAGGGAGAGAGAGATAGGGAGAGAGCAGCCAGCACTAAACAGAAGATGGGGACGTACTGAATGGCTCGTGAAATCGGTATTCATTACATTGTAATCCGAACAGGAAATTAAAACTATATCTTTTCTCTCCATGCTAATTACCATCCTCTTGTTTACACATGACAGGGTGATAAGATAATCTCTTAATGACTCGAACATTGGGTTATTGAAATATTTTATTTGGCGCTAACTGGCGAAAGCGAGGAAACAGAACACGGAGTCTGCTTCCAAATAGCTAATAATTAGCTGATTTAATAATAATTAGCTCCACAAGAAAGATGGAGTTAAAAGGGTCATCCCGCTTAGCGGGCATAAAATAGATAGATTTATTGACACATTAAACAAGTTATGGTGGGTGAAAAAGTGTAATTCGCCACTGTACAGTGTACAGCAAATACACACCCCACGTGTGAGCCCATTCACACGTCTCACACACAGGTCTGCAACCCTGCCCTACTCCATTATCTCTTGGCATACAGTGCTTCCACTGCAGCCAGGGATTCTGGGTAATGACATGCAAATGAGCACTGTGTCAACTTTTGCTTCAAATCCATTTTAACATGGATCAGTATAAGCTTCTACCTGAAGCATTACACAGCTTTTCAGCACAGATAATGGGGAAGAGCAGGCTGCAGACCTGTTTGAGATGTGTGAACGTGCTCACAAGTGGGATTTTTATCCGTTAGATTTATTACATACTTACATACATAGTTACATAGTTACATAGTTACATAGTAGATGAGGATGAAAAAAGACGTACGTCCATCAAGTTCAACCTATGCTAAATTTAGAATACAGATATTTTATCCTATATCCGTACCTACGGTATATTGATCCAGAGGAAGGCAAATTAAAAAAATCCAGTAAAATATCATCCAATAATATCTCATAAAGTGAAAATAAATTCCTTTAGATGTTCAACCTTTTATTGAACAAATCTATTGTATCTGCCATCACAGTCTCCATGGGTAATGAATTACACATTGTATACCGCCTTACTGTAAAGAACCCTTCCTTTGTGTGGCTGGTGAAAATCTCCTTTCCTCCACACTTAAGGGAATGACACCCGAGTCTTTGTACTGTCTTGGTGGTAAATAGTTCTTTTTTGAAGCTCCCGTACTGTCCCCGAATATATTTGTATATAGTTATTCAATCCCCTCTTAGACGACCTCTTTTGTAATGTAAATAAATCTAACTAGCTGAGAGCAGCGTTGCCTGGGATTAAAATGTTGTGCTCCTCCTCTTCCACTCCCCTTTGTCTCTTTCCTCGCCCCCCTCTCTCTCTCCCCCCCCCCCCCCCAAACCCCCCCCCCCCAGCGCCGCTCGGTCAAAGCACAGCTACGGTTCTCCCACCCCCCTAATAATTGTTGTGTGGGGTGGTGAATCTTGGGTGTGGGGGTGGTGAATCTTGGGTGGAGGGGGGGTGGGGTGGGGGGGGTGAATCTTGGGTAGGGGGGGGTGAATCGGGGGAGGGGGGGGGGGTGAATCTTGGGAGGGGGTGTGTGAATCTTGGGTGGATGTGTGGGGGGTGAATCTTGGGTGGGTGTGTGAGGGGGTGAATCTTGGGTGGGTGTGTGAAGGGGGGTGAATCTTCAGTGGGTGTGTGAGGGTGGGTGAATCTTTGAATCGTAGGTGGGTGGGGGGGTGAATTGTGGGGGAGGGAGTGAATCTTGGGTGGGTGGTTGGGGTGGTTGGGGTGGGCCACCCAAGATTCAGGACGGACATTCTGTATTGACGGTGTGGAAGCTGCACTTCCCCCTCGCCGCGCCCTGCGGAACATCTGTCAGCCCTCCTCCAGAAGCCTCTGCAGGTGGATGGGGATCCCCGCCACCAGCTCCAGCGCCTCGGCCAGCTCTCTGTAAGGTCCTGGGAGTCACCCCGTCCTCGGCGTGCTCCTCCCTTACCCGTGGTGCCGCCGGGCTCTCCCGCGTCTCGTAGCGATCCTCCCTCCAGGAAGCCGATCGCCATATTGCCTAGGCGCGCGCGCACATCAGCGCTCCTCTTCTAGTGTCAGGCCTGGGCGTGTACACGGTCACGCGCCCGCAAGTACGGCCACACGGGGGCACGTCCACATGGAGGAGCACCAGCCTCTTAAAGGCATATCTCCTCTTTACAATGCCTCAATCAAATGTGCTCGTTCGTCTAGTCCCTCCTCCAGGGGTTTCTCTGGACCTATCCCTGCCTCAGCCTGGCCCATTCAAACACCCCCACCTTGCTACTCTGCCATTGGACCTTCGTGCCTATATATACCCTACAGCTTCATTAACTCATCGGCTGAGCATAGAACCAGTTGTTCTCATCACTCTCTGCCTCCCTAGTCCTGTCTTGTCTTGCAGTCTTCCTCGTGTACTGAACCGGCTTCCTCTACAACTACCCGCACCTCTGGCATCCCGAACTCGGCAAACGGCAACACGACTCTCCGCACCTCTGGCATCCCGAACCCGGCAAACGGTAAACGATTACGTCCTTCTCTCTAACTCCGGACTTGGCAAACAGCACCCTCTACCATCCGTACCTCTCCTGCCCCGACCCGGACTCCCAGACCACTCTACTCTCAAGACGTGCCCTCGTGGCTGTGGGTGGCGTTATATCCTATCCCACCTCAGCACCGCGGTCCCGTCTCGTTTGTGGTGAGCATGTCCTGACATTATGCTCAGCCCTACAAACATGGACCCCGCTGAGGTGGAGCGTACTTTAAATGCCCATACAAATCTCTTCACCAGGCTAGAGACTTATCTGGAACAAGCTGATAGGCGAATGGATACGTTACAGCAAAGCCTTCATTCCCTTACCGTTCAAGTCCGAGCTCTCAGTCGGGAACCTTCACCCGTGGCTTCCACAGCCTCCGCAACCGCCTTTCCAGCACCTCCGTTTGCTTTGGAACCTCGTATTCCTGCTCCCAAACACTATGCTGGGGATCCCCAAGCATGTAGAGGCTTCCTTAACCAATGCCTCATCCAATTTCGACTTTCGCCCTCTCGTTTTGTCTCTTCTGTCTCCAGGGTCAGCTATATCGTGGCTCTTCTCATCGACGAGGCGCTGGCATGGGCTTCTCCCATCTGGGAACAACAAGGTCCACTCACATAGGACATCGATCTCTTCGTCCAGGAGTTCCGAAGAGTCTTCGACACCCCTGCACGGCAATTAACAGCAGCATCTTCTCTTCATCACATAACCCAGGGAGATCGACCCGTCGCCCGGTACGCTGTGGGGTTCCGCACACTTGCTGCTGAGACGGGATGGAATAATGAAGCACTATCTTCAGCGTTTTGGCAAGGTCTGTCTGAATCCCTAAAGGATGAGCTCGCAGCGCGGGAACGTCAAACTGACCTAGAGGATTTGATCGGTCTGTGCGTTCGAGTGGACCAGCGTCTGCAGGAGCGGAGGACTGAACGTTCTCGTTACCGTCAACGGGTTTCAAGGCATCTTGCTCCATCGTTCGTGGCTTCTACACCCCCTTCCGGGGACGCCCCGGAACCAATGCAGTTGGGAGGTAACAAGCTGTCTGCTGCCGAGAAACAACGTCGGCGCAATGCCGGTCTCTGCATGTACTGTGGCAATTCCGGTCACATAGTACCCCAGTGTCCTCACAAGCCGGGAAACGCCAACTCCCAATGAAATCCTGGAGAGTTTCGTTGGGAATACTGACACTTTCTCCCATCATCAAAGACGTCCTTCCCACCAGGATAATGTTGCCAGTAACACTGTCTGGAGAGGGGTTTCACACTCAAGCACGGGCGTTCATTGACTCCGGTTCCGCAGGCAATTTCATCGATGAGACTTTTGCTAGACGGAACAATATTCCATTTATCAGTAAGAAGACGCCAGTAAGTCTGGAGGCCATTGACGGTTGACCTCTACAGTCGGCATTCATCACGCTACAGACGGTGCCTCTCCTACTGCAGTTCGTCGACGTTCATACGGAGATCATTACCCTCGATGTTATCCACACTCCCTCTGTTGAGCTGATTTTGGGTCTTCCTTGGCTTCAACTCCATAATCCTCGCATCGACTGGACGGATCGGGAACCCATCCAGTGGGGTGCTCCTTGTGCCAAGACATGTACCAGGATTTTCCAGAAGATTGGTGGGTTGTCTACCCTGCCAGAGAAGGTCGACTCCCTACCTTCTGTGTATTGGGAATTCTGTGATGTGTTCGACAAAGCACGTTCCGAGGTTCTACCTCCGCACCGTCCTTTCGACTGTCCTATTGACCTACTACCCGGGGCACCTCTTCCCAGAGGACGATCCTATCCTCTCTCTCTCCCAGAGACTAAAGCCATGAACACTTACATTGCAGAGAATTTAGAGAGGGGTTTCATCCGAAAGTCTTCCTCTCGCAGGCTTCTTTTTCGTCAAAAAGAAGGACGGTTCTCTTTGTCCATGCATAGACTACCGGGGTTTGAATAACATCACACGCAAGAACCGCTACCCTCTGCCCTTGATACCGGAACTCTTCGACCGTCTTCAGGGACAAACTATCTTTTCTAAATTGGATTTAAGAGGTGCCTACAATTTAGTAAGGATACGTGAGGGGGACAAGTGGAAGACTGCTTTTAACACCCATGACGGCCACTATGAATACCTGGTCATGCCGTTCGGTCTGTTGAACGCACCAGCAGTTTTCCAGGATTTCGTCAATGAGATTTTTCGGGACATTCTTAATAAATTTCTTATCGTCTACCTAGATGACATCCTAATCTTTTCTAAATCCCCTCAAGAACACATGTGGCTTATCGCCTGCGCCTTCCACCCTCGATGAAGATCCCTTCAGTCTTTCATGTTTCTTTGCTTAAACCAGCATTCCAGAGTCCTCGCTTTTCTAAGACCACGTCTCCTCCACTTCCTCTTCTGATCCAAGTTCAACAGGAGTACGAGGCTCAGTCTATCCTGGATTCTAGGATTTCCAGAGGAGGAGTACAATACCTGGTCCACTGGAGGGGGTTTGGACCAGAGGAACGTTCCTGGATTCCCCACCGGGATCTCTACGTGCCTCGACTCGTCCAGGCTTTCCATCGTAAGAATCCCTCCAAGCCATGTCATGGAAGCCCGGAGGTCGCCCCTGAAGGGGGGGGGGGTACTGTAAGGTCCTGGGAGTCACGCCGTCCTCAGCGTGCTCCTCACTTACCCGTGGTGCTGCCGGGCTCTCCCGCGTCTCGTAGCGATCCTCCCTCCAGGAAGCCGATCGCCATATTGCCTAGGCGCGCGCACATCAGCGCTCCTCTTCTAGTGTCAGGCCTGGGCGTGTACTCGGTCACGCGCCAGCAAGTACGGCCACACGGGGGCGCGTCCACATGGAGGAGCACCAGCCTCTTAAAGGCATATCTCCTCTTTACAATGCCTCAATCAAATGTGCTCGTTCGTCTAGTCCCTCCTCCAGGGGTTTCTCTGGACCTATCCCTGCCTCAGCCTGGCCCATTCAAACACCCCCAACTTGCTACTCTGCCATTGGACCCTCGTGCCTATATATACCCTACAGCTTCATTAACTCATCGGCTGAGCATAGAACCAGTTGTTCTCATCACTCTCTGCCTCCCTAGTCCTGTCTTGTCCTGTCTTGTTTTGCAGTCTTCCTCGTGTACTGAACCGGCTTCCTCTACGACTACCCGCACCTCTGGCATCCCGAACTCGGCAAACGGCAACACGACTCTCCGCACCTCTGGCATCCCGAACCCGGCAAACGGTAAACGATTACGTCCTTCTCTCTAACTCCGGACTTGGCAAAAGGCACCCTCTACCATCCGTACCTCTCCTGCCCCGACCCGGTCTCCCAGACCACTCTACTCTCAAGACGTGCCCTCGTGGCTGTGGGTGGCGTTATATCCTATCCCACATCAGCACCGCGGTCCCGTCTCGTTTGTGGTGAGCACGTCCTGACACTCTCCCACCTTCATGTGCTGGCTGCAGCCGGGCACCGTGAAGACCTCCCCGCTTTCCCGCAGCTGCACCTGCACCTGGTACCGGCCCTCGTAGCGGGCCTTCAGCAGGTGTGGGGACCAGCCGGGGAACACCGTGTGAATCGGGGAACAGCATGGCAACTCCGCAATGACTTCGCGCCAGAACCGCCCGGGCTAGGCCGCACTGTGTACATCCTCCGGGGAGACGCGTCGCTAGGTAACGGGAGCATTGTGCGCACGCGCAATGAGCTGCGGGGGAGGGGGGTAATGGGGGGGCAGAGCCGGCGGGGAGGTGAGCTGGGGGGGGGGGGGGGGGGGGGGGGGGGCCGGGGGGGGGCCGGCAGTCCGGGCCGCTGGGTGCGTGTGTGTGGCAGTTGGGTGAGGCCGAGGGGGAAGGTGAGCTGCGAGTGAGGAGGAGAAGAGAGTGGCAGTTGGGTGACGTCATAGAGCCACGCAGGCCAATGAGAGGCATGCGGGGCGGGGCAGGGATACGGACCAATCTGATTGGCCAGAGGCTGAGTGACAGACCCACGGACCAATCAGATTCACCACATCTACTATCAACCCCACAAATTTCAATTTTATATATTAAGATTTAGCTAGCCTTTCCTCATAAGTTGTAGAAAGCACACCTAAATCCTTCTCCATCAACTATTCCCTTAATTTGTCCCCATTTAATTTGTAAGTCGCCTGTTTATTCTTGCTTCCCAAACGCATAACCTTACATTTATCTGTATTAAACCTCATCTGCCATTTACCTGCCCAAGTTTCCAGTCTCTCCAAGTCCTTCTGAAGAGAAATTACATCCTGCTCTGATTCTATTACCTTACACAATTTAGTGTCAACAGCAAAGATGGAGACTTTGCTCTCGATACAAACCTCAAGGTCATTATTAAACAAGTTAAAAAGCAGGGGTCCCAGTACCGATCCCTGAGGTACTCCACTCACGACTTTAGCCCAACCTGAAAAAGTTCCATTTATGACAACCCTCTGTTCTTCAACCAGTTTTCAATCCAGTTGCATATATTTTTACTGAGTCCAATTTTCTTTATTTTGTACACCAACCTCTTGTGTGGAACCGTATCAAAAGCCTTTGCAAAATCTAAGTAGACCACATCAACTGCATTACCCTGGTCTAAATTCCTACTTACCTCCTCAAAGAAACAAATAAGGTTTGTTTGGCAAGATCTATCCTTCATAAATCCATGCTGACTATTACTAATGATTTTGTTTTCCATTAGGTATTCCTGAATATTATCCCGTATTAATCCTTCAAGTAGTTTCCCTACTATTGAAGTCAGGCTTACAGGTCTGTAATTCCCAGGGTGTGATCTAGCTCCCTTTTTAAATATAGGCACTTTACGCCAATCTTGTGGTACTGAGCCTGTGGAAATTGAGTCCTTGAATATTAAATATAATGGTTTTGCTATTACTGAGCTTAACTCCTTGAGAACTCTTGGATGTATGCCATCGGGGCCAGGTGCCTTATTAACTTTAATTTTTTCGAGTCGCTTATGAACTTCTTCCTCAGTTAACCAATTGTTCATTAATATGGAGGTTGTGGCTTCCTCCTGCAGCACTACTATTGAACTTGATTCTTCCCTGGTAAACACAGAGGCAAAGAATTTGTTTAATACCTCTGCTTTTTCCTTATCTCCAATAATCTGCCTACCCATCTCACACTGAAAGGTCCTATATTTTCTTTTCCCATTTTTTGGTTATTAAGGTACTTAAACAATTTTTTAGGGTTGACCTTACTTTCTATTGCAATCCTTTTTTCATTATCCATTTTTGCTAATTTGATTTCCCTTTTGCAATTTTTGTTACATTCCTTATAATTCTGATACGATGTCTCTGTCCCTTCTGACTTAAAGAATCTAAACGCCTTCCTCCTCTTGTCCATTTCCTCCCCTACCTGTTTATTTAGCCACATTGTTTTTTACTTATTTCTTTTATACTTATTACCCAAGGGTATACACTGATAAGTGTGCTTTTCTAACAATGTTTTAAAGACTGCCCATTTATCTTCTACATTTTTCCCTGCAAAAACATCATCCCATTGTATTACTACTAGATTAGACCTCAGTTTATTAAAATCTGACTTTCCAAAGTTGAAGGCCTTTGTTGAACCCAAGTAATCTGTTTTTTGATCATTTATTTCAAATGAGACCATGTTATGATCACTGTTACCCAAATGTTCCAGGACTTGAATATTTGTTATTACTTCTACATTGTTTGATATGGCCAAATCCAGAACTGCCCCTCTCCTGGTTGGTTCCTTAATTATTTGGGTCATATAATTATCTTTAAGCACCCCCAAAAACCTGTTTCCTTTTGTTGTAACGCTAATCTCATTGCCCCAGTCTATGTCTGGATAATTAAAATCCCCCATTAATACTTACCTCCTCAAAGAAACAAATAAGGTTTGTTTGGCAAGATCTATCCTTCATAAATCCATGCTGACTATTACTAATAATTTTGTTTTCCATTAGGTATTCCTGAATATTATCCCGTATTAAACCTTCAAGTAGTTTCCCTACAATTGAAGTCAGACTTACAGGTCTGTAATTTCCCGGTTGTGATCTAGCTCCCTTTTTAAATATAGGCACCACATCTGCTTTACGCCAATCTTGTGGTACTGAGCCAGTGGAAATGGAGTCCTTGAATATTAAATATAATGGTTTGGCTATTACTGAGCTTAACTCCTTGAGAACTCTTGGATGTATGCCATCGGGGCCAGGTGCCTTATTTAATTTAATTTTTTCAAGTCGCTTATGAACTTCTT
>WSYH01012563.1:0-17521 GCA_036426205.1 Ascaphus truei | reverse complement strand
TTTGTGTTTTGCTCACTGAGTTGTGGTGCAGTCTGACTCAGTGACTATATTGTGGTTCTTACTGCTTAATATATTTCTAGATAGATATCATAGAGATTGTATGTTATGGAAGAATTTCCAGATGTGGGGGGTCTGTTTTCATCTATATCAGATACTTTGTGTTATAGTGAGACTGATATTTCTAGGATCAGGTATACAGATTCGATAGAGGAAATTTTTGGCACAGAAAAAGTTTCTGATATTTTTAATGATTTGCTTAAACTGAGCAAGAGGGAAGTTGACTTTTTCCTTCATGGTGCAACCCTCTCTCACTATCACCGTGAGAAACTGTTACCAAGAGGGTTCCGCATTAAGAATCAGCCAACTATTGGACGTTCTGATCCAGAATTTTGTAAACGCTGGATCAGTATTCTCAATAAATGCTCATTGGATCTGATAATATTGGTCATTGAACAATCTACTAAAGAATTGAATCGGATTAGAGCTGAGATTGCCACCATTAAAACAAAAAATGACCGTGCCCTGACCGCTGACAAAGAGGTTAATTGGACTGACAAACTGCAAGTAGCAGTCGACGCCTATAGAGAAAGCCTCATTACATACAAACGTGAGAAACTGAAACAAGTTACCACAGACTATAAGGAACGGCACGTCTATAAATGGTTGTTGGGCATCAGTGAGACGATTCCAGGGAGACCAGTGAAGACGGAAGAACACAAGGGGAAGACGCGCAGGCACCACGGGGAGTGCGTACAACACTAGTGATACTGATCACTCGGACAACCAAGATACTGCTCGCACGGATCCTTTTTTAGGACAAGGGGGTGTAATACATCAGAAACCCCCACCCCACGACCCAGACGCTGGCGAAAGACCTGCAGGGGCGGCGGCCGCAGCAACAAGATTTCTTCCAAGGCAATCAAAGGACAGAGGGGTCCAGAAGGCCAAGAAGTGAAGGACGTAGTGTATAACATCTCATCCTACATGTTAACACCATCGGAAAAGAGTGTCCTTGAAAAGGGCTTATCATTTGTGCCAAGACATACACTGGACCCATTTGACTGGGAGGTAGATCTATACAGGCTCAATAGACGCCTTCGCTTGAAGGACTTCTTCTGCAGATATCAGCGAGACGACTCTACGCTTAATGAAGAAAATCGGACATCACAACCTTTCAAACAGGTGAGCTCTTTTGACCCCCAGGTTCATAATCCAAACATCACGACATTCATTAGTCTGGTGGAAGCGGATGCCAGGGATGCTGTTAAAAATCAAAAAAGAAACTTTTTTAACCTCACCAAAGAGGAGCACCTTGCAATCAAGTCACTTAAGGATAATACAGCAATCATTATCAAGTCAGCGGACAAAGGGGGGGGCATAGTTGTGATGGACTATGAACAATATAGAGCAGAAATAATGCGGCAACTTAATGTATGCTTGCATTACAAAGCACTGAAAGGTGATCCCACCCACATTTATAAAAAAGAGATTGATACCATTATACAACTTGGCATTAACAATAGGTGGATATCGGAGGAAACAGGGAAATTCTTAACACAGGAATTCCCGATCACTCCAGTGATATACATTTTACCCAAAGTGCATAAATCTTTGACCTCTCCACCAGGGAGACCCATCATTGCGGCGATGGGCTCCCTATGACACCCCCTCTCTCAGTATATTGACTTTCATCTACAGCTGATTGTGGTCAGTACGCCAAGCTATATAAAAGACACCACTGACTTTATCAATAAATTGGACGCCTTGGATTTTGACCTTACTAACTGCCTCCTGGTCACATTGGACGTTTCGAGCCTTTATACGAATATTGGGCATGCTGAGGGTATGGAAGCAGTAAAGGATCATCTAGACAAATTCATTGGCTATACTGGTCCGCCAATAGAATTTTTACTTCTACTTATAGACATTGTGCTCCATAAGAATTTTTTCAAATTCGAGAAAAAATTCTTTCTACAATGTATGGGCACAGCGATGGGGTCTAACATGGCCCCATCGTATGCCAATCTGTTTATGTCCCAATATGAACAAACCCATATCCTGTATGATTCCCCATATGTACTAATATCAGGACATATATGAGATATATTGACGATCTGTTCCTGATATGGGATGGCTCTGAAGCAGACCTGTTGCAATTTTTGGAATACCTGAATTCTATTCCGTCAAACATAAGATTTACCCTCAACTACAGCAATGAGCAGGTCGTCTTTCTTGACACTGTTGTTTACAAGGGACCTACCCGGCTGCTGACGAAGATTCATCATAAAGCAACGGACAGAAATACCCTACTTCTGGCCAATAGTCACCACCCTGATGCTCTGAAGAAGGGGTTGCCGTATTCTCAATTTCTTAGGGTCTTGAGGATCACCAGTAGGAGTGACGAGTGTGAGGAAGCGCTACAGTGTATGACACACAGGTTCCTTGCAAGAGGTTATAACCACAAAGAGGTCAAAGAGGCCTTAGCCAAGGCAAGAAGGTTTTCCCGTGTTCAACTCCTCAAACCAACCATCCAAACCAGCACTTCAGATCGTTTTGGGATTAATACCACTTTTAGTACTTCATCATGTACTATTCGTAGAAGTATCACGAAACACTGGCACATCTTGGAAAACGACAAAAGAATTGGGAAAACCTTCACCAAACCACCATTATTCTGTTACCGCAGGTGTACACAAATGTCATGGCTGTATAAACTGTCAACACATGATATTGGGGAAAAGCTTTGTCCATCCACACAGTGGAAAAGCCATTAAAATAAAGGATTACATGAACTGTGAGAGTAAATTCGTTGTATACATCATCCGGTGTCCATGTGACCTGTATTATATTGGTAAAACCACACGTATGTTGAAGGAGCGTATGAGCTTGCACCGCTCCTCCATCAGGAAGGCATTACTTGACAGTACGAATAATGAGGATCTCAAACTGCAACCGGTAGCGAGACATTTTAAAGATCACAAGCATAGCTTGGCAACGCTACGATGCATGCCCATCATGCAAGCACATGCTGGCCCCCGTGGAGGAGACAGGGGCAAATTGCTGTTACAACTTGAAACTCGCATGATTTTTGAACTGAACACAATGGCTCCGCGAGGACTAAATGAAGATTTCAAATTAGGATGTTTTTTGTGATTGCATTTTTTGAATTTTTGTTCTGTGTCCTTTTCTCTTCATTAATGCATAGATGCTCATAATTAGGTTTCCATTGCCGGGACTTTGCATTATTGTTCCCCAATGGTGCAGTACTGAATATTAATATTTAACCAGTATGCCATTTACAATTGCCTAATTTATATGCATGTTTTTGCTCTACCTCCTCCTTTCCCTTGTTATCCCTCCCTCCCCTTGCCCTCCCTCCCCTTGCCATCTAAACAGTCACCCTCAACTCTGGAAATTGTTTTTATTCCCCTTATGTGTTGATTCACTTGTTCCTTCACTGTCATTTTCTTTAGGGAGCTGCCACACTGATGCAATTGACACTGAATGGGGTACCAGATCGGCGTGACACTCTGGTGCTGTCACAGAGCCTTGCACATGCGCAACTTCACTTTGAGCTGACTTCCCAGGACTTTGACGCCACACATGCGTTTCCTAGCAACATTGGACGCTAGGATTTTTTTGTCCACCGGGGGAGCCTGTACTCATCTGCCCATGTGAGATAGCATACATTGCTCTGTCTCCTGATTTCCAAGATGGCCGCCGTACTACCTCATACACTGATTGCACTCGTGGAGCTCCAGGATTGTACAATTAGCTGCCTCTAATTGTCCTCACATGGTGAACTATGGGGTATATATGTTCTCTGGGTGTTATTGTCTGGTAGAACCCCCCTGAGGAAGGTCCTGCCTAGGCCCGAAACGTTGGGTTTATAGTGTGCTGTTTTGTAACTGCTAATACATGTCTTTTTGCTTTATCTGAGTGTTGCTGCTTTTGTGCCTTCTCTTATGGGAAGACAGGGTTTCTATATTGATTTCTATGGAGCATGCACCTTGACTTTACATTTGTTGCTTGGAGTGCTGGCTGCTGCTTTTTGTTATATATATATATATATCAGGGCCCCTCCTGTGTCCCCTTATCTCTATGGGGCGCGCAGGTGCCAGCGCATCCGGCAGGTACCTGTGTGCGCACGCATGCGCAGTAGAGGGACACAGCGGCGCCATCACTGTAAGAGCTCTGCATAAGGAACTTCAACAGCCAGCAGCTCCTGGGGCTGCAAGATCACCGGGCTACGCTTGGCCAATAGGACTGCCAGAATCCCCTGCTCTTAAGAAGATACATTTTGCGCGCTGAGACACGCTAGTCAGTCGGAGCTGGGACAGGAATAGGGTAGGTTGTGTGTGCAGGGCATCTGTGGCCCCTGCACTAGGCCAGAGAAACCTAGGCCCCAGCTAGGCCCTGACTCCCTTCAGCTTGTGGTTGCTGCAGGGACAGACCCATAGATAGGGACACTGCCCTGTAGTACCAGTGTGAGAGAGACAGACAGGATGCAGCTGCAACCTGGTATCACGTGGTCTGGGACCAGATCACCCCCTACAGATAAGAGACATTCTTCATGGTGGCACCATCCACGCAGGATACCACCCAACGTAGAGGCGGAGGCTACGCTGACATCACTGGATCAGTGGATCCGCATTACCTTCCTGCCATACCTGGGTGTAGGAGCACCTGGGCAGGTACAACAAGTGACCCAACTATACACCATCAGTTCTGGTGGGCAGCGCTGTCTCACACATTGGGGTGGGTTGTTGCTTTTGGACACCATGTTGGTTGGGTGCCCACGGGCCCCTCAGTACGTTGGGGGTATAACCCATCAGATGGGGACATTGGTTGCAGGACATTGTGGGGTTACGGCCCTGCGAGGTCTATGTGGCGTGGTCGTGGTGTTGTTGCTATTATTTTATGCATACAGTAAACTGTTATTTTATTCAGTGTGTGTATTATTGTATTGGGTCCTGGCACAGGGTTATCAAACATAGTAGGATCCCGTGCAGGTGGAGGTGCTGTCACCAGACGGATAATACACACACCAGGCTCCCAGCAGCAGAGGCGCGGCCCTCCTGTGAGCCACAGGTAACGCATACACACACAACGTAGCTGCCATTTCTCCCAGGGGGATACACACACAACGTAGCTGCCATATCTACCAGGGGGTGGAGGAAAGTGCGCTACATATATACACACGCACACTATACATACATACACACATACATACACACACACATATGTTATATATATATATATATATATACATACACACAAAGAATAAAATATAGTAGCGCCAATTTTTGATAAACGGATAAATAATAACCAAATAAGATATGTGTGGATATTTAAAATTATACTCTCAAAAGTCTTTCATTCAATTTCAGTGACACAACAGAAACAAGATTCACTTAAAACGTGCGTGCTCGCCACACACACCCATTGTTTTTATTATTTATATACACCTAGGTAAGATAGATATTAGTATATGTGTTTGTGTGTGCGTGTACATTTATTATATTTATATGCATGAAAAACAATAATCACATAGGTTCTTAGTACATTGCTTTTATATATACATACACACAGTATATATATATATATATATATATATATATATATATATATATATATATTGTGTGACATCCTTGATGCGTAACCCAGCTCCTGCTGCGTTATTGCCCCACAGTCACTGTGTACATCTTGATGCAGTACCCAGCTCCTGCGTGCGTTATTGCCCCAGCAGTCACTGTGTAACATCTTGATGTACCCCAGCTCCTGCGTGCGTTATGGTGGGGAGCAGAGAGGGGCCCAGTGGGGGGGGGGGGGGAGGGACACAGTGACTGCTGGGGCAATAACGCACGCAGGGGCTGGGTTACTGCATCAAGATGTTACACAGTGACTGCTGGGGCAATAACGCACGCAGGAGCTGGGTTACTGGGGCAATAACGCACGCAGGAGCTGGGTTACTGCATCAAGATGTTACACAGTGACTGCTGGGGCAATAACGCACGCAGGAGCTGGGTTACTGCATCAAGATGTTACAGTGACTGCTGGGGCAATAACGCACGCAGGAGCTGGGTTACTGCATCAAGATGTTACACAGTGACTGCTGGGGCAATAACGACCGCAGGAGCTGGGGTTACTGCATCAAGATGTTACACAGTGACTGCTGGGGCAATAACGCACGCAGGAGCTGGGTTACTGCATCAAGATGTTACACAGTGACTGCTGGGGCAATAACGCACGCAGGAGCTGGGTTACTGCATCAAGATGTTACAGGGTCATTAAAGGGAGAATAAGTCATTCGGGGGCTGGGCAACTGTGATAAGAGACTACAGGGGCAAAAAGGCACTCAAGAGCTTGGTTACTGGGATTTAGATGTTACGGGGACATTAAATGGGCCATAAGGCAGCTGGGTTTGTGTAATAACATTTTACTGTTGGGGCAATACGGACCTTAGGAGTTGGGTTACTGCAGTGACATACTACAGGATCTCACCCCACCCCCCCCCCCCCCCTCTTCCTAACACACATACCACAGACCCAGCCTTCCAGAGAAGAACTTGCAGGGATCCTCGCTGGGAATTCAGGAGTTGGGTGACCGTCCCAGGCAGGTCCTTGTACTGATTCTCAAACAGGATGAAGATGGGTCTGCGTGAGAGCTCCAAAAGGCGGAACAAACCCTCCCTGAATAAGGCGGGAGGAGGCACGGTGAGAGGGAGACCACACCTGCAGTGTCTGGCATTATAAATAACTCTTCACCCCCCCCCCCCCCCCAGAACATTCAAAATGAGAGCGTCTCTCTGGACTAGACTTGTAAAGGGTCACTGCCAAGGCAATAAGGCACCTGCGGTTCTGGGTTGGTGCAATAAGATGTTACACGGTCACTGCTGGGGCAATAAGGCACTCAGGAGCTGGGTTACTAAAATATGTAACTGCAGGGGTAATAAGGTGCTCGGGAGTGGCGTTAGTGCAATAAGATGTTGCACGGTCACTGCTGGGGCAATAAGGCACTCGGGAGCTGGGTTACTGCAATACGTTACTCCGGGGCAATAAGGCACTTACCTGAAGTTGCTCTGGCACCATTCCTGCTGCAGGTACCCAAGTGAGAGAATCACTATGAGACGCCGGCAGCGGCTGGCGTTCATGAGCAGCTCAGCGGAGGGATCTGCGGGAGAGGATGATAACAACAACACATCTACTTGTATCTCAAAAGTGCTTTCCAGTCTAACACTTTAGAGTTATTGGTGCAGCCACCTCTGGGGTGGAAGCAGGGGTGCATGGTTCTGTCGCCAGGCTGGAGAAGGTGGGGATGGGAACAGTGCTGGTATTATTATAGCAGAGGGACAGGGGGGTAGGGCTTTGTGTCTCAGATCACATAGAGAGATTGTCGGGGTCGAGACAAGGGACGGGTAAGGCCTAAGGTAGGTCAGGTTATGTGGGTTAGATGAGATTACCTGGATGTGGGGTTGACGTTACATGAGTAAGTGATGAGGTTCGGTCTACATGAGGTTACTTGGGTCACATAACATTACTTGGATCAGATAATGGGTTAGTGAGGAGGTTACCATCGTTACATGTTAAGTTTCCTGGTCTATGAGAGGTTTCCTGAGTTAGTGGTGGGGTTTCCTGATCTAAGTGAAGTTACATTGGTTAATGGTGAGGTTACCTGGCCTATTAGTTAACTGACATGGTCTAGGCGAGGTTACTGGACTAGTGGTGAGGTTACCTAGTAGATGATGGTACCCGAGTTACTGGGGATGTTACCTGTGTAAGTCATTAAAGTGAACCTTGTCTAGATGATGTTACCTGGATAAGTGGTTAAGTTATATGTTCTAGTTGAGGTTACCTATGTTACTGGGGGAGTGGTGAGGTAACCTGGTCTAGATGAGGTTACTTGGGTTAGTGGTGAGGTCACCTGGTCTAGATGAGGTTACCTGGGTTTAGTGGTGAGGTCACCTGGTCTAGATGAGGTTACTTGGGTTAGTGGTGAGGTCACCTAGTTTAGATGAGGTTACTTGGGTTAGTGGTGAGGTAACCTGGTCTAGATGAGGTTACCTGGGTTAGTGGTGAGGTAACCTGGTCTAGATGAGGTTACTTGGGTTAGTTGTGAGGTCACCTGGTCTAGATGAGGTTACGTGGGTTAGTGAAATATCATCCAATGATATCACATAAGGGGAAATTTAAATTCCTTCCTGACTCCAAGAATTGGCAATCGGATTAATCCCTGGATCAACATCCTTCCCATGTTTACGTATTTGGTATATCCCTGTATACCTTTCCTATCTAAAAAGATGTCCAAACTTTTTTGTACTGTCCCCGAATATATTTGTATATAGTTATCATATCCCCTCTTAGACGCCTCTTTTCTAATGTAAACAAATCTAATTTAGCTAGCCTCTCCTCATAAATTAGATTATCCATCCCCTTTATTAATTTGGTGGCTCTTCTCTACACTCTTTCTTGTTCCATAATGTATTTTCTAAGGAGTGGTGCCCAAAATTGTACTCCACATTCAAGGTGTGGTCTTACTAATGCTATATAAAGGGGCATAATTATGTTTACTTCCCTTCCATCCATTGCCCGTTTAATGCAAGATAAGATCTTGTTTGCCTTTGCAGCTACTGCTTGACTTTGGGCACTATTGATAAGACTGCTGTCTACAAGCACTCCTAAATCCTTCTCCATCAAGGATTCCCCCAATTTATCCCCATTTAATTTGTAAGTCGCCTGTTTATTCTTGTTTCCCAAACAAGGTTACTGGTAAAGTGTAAGGTTACCGGGATTAGTGGTAAAGCTACCTGGTGTAGATTACGTCACCTGGTCTGCATGAGGTTATCTGGTGAGGTCTGCATGAGGTTACTAGTGAGGTCACCCGTTCTAGGTGAAGTTATCTAGGTTAGTGGTAAGGCTACTTGGGTTAGTGGTGAAGTTAGTGGTGAGAGCATCTGGTCTAGGTGAGGTTACCTGGGTAAGTGGTAAAGGTTAAATGGGTTGTGAGGTTACTTGGTCTGAGTGAAGTTACCTGGGTTAGTGGTAAGGTTGCTTACCCGGGTTAGTGGTAAAGCTACCTGGTGTAGATTAGTTTATCTGGGTTAGTGCTGAGGTTACCTGATATGAGTGAGATTACCTGAGTTGGGCAGCAGGTTCCTCTCGTCCAGGTGCAGTTTGTACCCATACCTGTTCTCCAGATGAGGTTTCAGGATAAAGTTGGTGAATTTCGTGTCAATGTTTGAGGGGCAGAAAGACACGTAGGCGTCATACAGACGACCATCTGCGGAAAGACACAGAGCCCTGAGCTGTACCGCCATAGAGGTGTAGAGACTCTCCCTTCACAGTCATAGAGGTCACGGTTTCTGCCCCACCTCTGAATTACCTAACAATCCTAATACTAGGCTTTGAGTTGAGCCTCTGTGTCTCCTCACTATCGGTCCTCGAGGTGGTCGGCTATACAGCACCTTATAAGTCCCAGCGGTGCGTGTACCTCCTACTTGTCCTAGCAGTTCACGTCAAAGTTACATTTCCAGAGGTGCCTGGTGTTTCTTGCCAAGTCCTAGAGGTGCTCACCATTTATTTCCGGGTCCCCGTATTTGTCTCTGCGCCAGAGCAAGACATTGAGCCGACATTTGAGGTACAGAACGCTACCGACCAGCAGCACCGTAAGTACACATAGCGCAAACAGGACTGCGGCCAAATGTCCGGCCTTATCTGTACGGGACAAGAGAGTTATATACTTAGGGTGCAATACACACCGTGACCACTTGGTGTCAGTCTCTGTATGATACCTATACCCTGCAATACACATAGTGACCACTGAGTGTCAGTCTCTGTATGATATCTATAGCCTGCAATACACACAGTGACCACTGGGTGTCAGTCTCTGTATGATATCCATACCCTGCAATACAAACAGTCACCACTGGGTGTCAGTCTCTGTATGATAGCTATACCCTGCAATACACAGTGACCACTTCGTGTCAGTTTCTGTATGATAGCTATACCCTGCAATACACACAGTGACCACTTGGTGTCAGTCTCTAGATGATACCTATACCCTGCAATACAAACAGTCACCACTGGGTGTCAGTCTCTGGGCCTCATGCAGAGAGCATAGAATTTTAAAATTGGCGAATTTCATAAAAAGTAGCTTTTTTGGAGAGTTTTATTCTCCATATGCAGAAAAGTGCGAATTGTGCTATGTTTAACATGGATGCGTGTGGCGAGTTTAAATTGGCGAGATGCGCGCTTCAGAAACGTGTAAAAACAAATTCGCGCCTTTTTTCCCCCTTTACTATAGGCGGCGAGCGCCATCTTGCCATCTTTTCCTGGCGCGGCAAAAATGCGAGAATCGCGCCATTTTCTTGGCGCGAACAGCCGCTACATGCCGTTCGCACCTCTCTGCATTCGGAGAGTTTTAAAAATGGCGAGATGGAGGTTCTCGCCAGCCGCGAGGCGAGTTTTAGCAATAGAAAAAACAAAATGGCGCGTTTTTCGTAACTCGCCATTTTCTGCCGGTTTCTGCGCGAAATTGTACAAAAAATGGCGAATTTCGAAATAACGATGCTCTCTGCATGAGGCCCTCTGTATGATATCTATAGCCTGCAATACACACAGTGACCACTGGGTGTCAGTCTCTGTATGATAGCTATACCCTGCAATATACATAGTAACCACTGGGTGTCAGTCTCTGTATGATACCTATACCCTGCTATACAAACAGTCACCACTGGGCGTCAGTCTCTGGGTATGATACACCTTGACCACAGGTTGTCGTTGTCTCTGAGAGAGGGAATATAACCAGCAATACATGGAGCCAGCACAGGGTGTCCCCGTCATTGAAAGGTAATGTGAGCACCTGCAGTGTGGAGTGTGAAAGTGACTGTGATGTTCTGCAGCAGGCAGGTGAACTTCCCATAATCCTCTGCTGTTGTCACATTCACGTCCAGAATGCTGGACAGGACCCGTTCCGAGCTGTTAAATCCGCTCCTGGGCAGAGAAATCGCCAGTAATGAGACTAGGGAACTGCAACGCGTTTCTCTATTAACCCCTTCCCTGTCAGAGACCTGGAAAGCCTCCGTCAATTAACCCCTTCCCTGCTAGAGATCTGCAGTGTTTCTCCAATAACCCCTTCAGTGCTAGATATCTGTGCAGAGCATCGCCCCATTAACCCCATCACTGCTAAATACCTGTGCAGAGCATCGTTCCATTAACCCCATCACTGCTAGACACCCGTGCAGAGCATTGTTCCATTAACCCCTTCACTGCTAGATACCTGGACACCGCATCGCTCCATTAACCCCTTCACCGCTAGATACCTGTGCAGAGCATCTTTCTATTAACCCCATCATTGCTAGGTACCTGTGCAGAGGATCGCACCATTAACCCCATCACTGCTAGAAACCTGCAGAGCATTCCACCTGGGTGACAGTTAACCCCTCGCTGGCTCACCAGACACTCTGCTGCTCGTGGTACACGCTCTGCGCTGTGCCTCCGTCCTTCAGCCAGCTCAGGGTCCCATTACACGAGTCTCCGAGGCTGAGGGTACAGTTCAGGGAGAGGAGGGAGCCCAGGACCGGCCACAAATCCTGCTCCGCAGAAGGGGGGGACAGAAGGACGGGCAGCGTTCTGCATGCAGCCTCTGTCCGAGGGGAGAGGGGGAGAGGGACATGCTGCAGTATAGACCAGAGTATGCAGAGTATGCCAGGACACAATACCTAGTCCAGATTTGCCTCCGCTTGGAAATGTTTGGGAGGGCTGAAATTACTCAGCATCATTATACAGTGCCGCGTGTTCATAATCAGGAGGCTGGAACTGTATAGGGATACTCTGCATCATTATCCAGTGCAGCATGTTCATAATCAGGAGGCTGGAACTGTGTACAGATACTCTGCATCATTATACAGTGCAGCATGTTTATAATCAGGAGGCTGGAACTGTATAAAGATACTTCGGATGATTATACAATGCAGTATGTTCATTATCGGGCTGGTAGTTTGTAGACATACTCAGCATCATTATACAGTGCAGCGTGTTTATTATTACGGACTGTAAGTGTAGAGAGATACTTAGGGCCTTATTCAGAAAGCCTCGATAAGGCCCTTATCGAGCACTTATCGACCAAAATGGCTACTGGTATTCAGATAGCCTCGATAAGTGCTCGATAACGGCCTGTATCGACGCAAAATTTTATCTCCGTCTGAAATTCGCTGACTGAGCAGCGATCAGGCCCTTATCGACCATTTTCGGAGGGTTGATTAACTCCCGCTATTCAGAGACCCGCGAGTCGGGTGTCGCGGCCTATCGCAGCTCATCGCAGGCTTAAAAAACGATTTTCTCCCCAAATCCACTTCCCCACAAAATTGTTGGACAATTGGTGGGAAGGTGGCCTCGATGAGCTGCGATGGGTCGGGACTTAGAAAAAATCAGGCCCCTTTCCTGCCTCGGATTGATGTCGGGGGTCTCCGGAGCTGATAGCCATTAATAGCAGCTCCGGACCCCCCCCCCCCGGCATGCATCCGATGCAGGAAACATGCATGTACAGCAATGAAGGGGTTAAACACCCATGCCAGGCTTACAGTAAAAACATACAGTACAATACAATACAGTGGCTATCGGGGGTGGGTGATGGGGGAATTTGGCCCTTAGTGGCTGTTTAGGCATTGCGGGGGAGTTAACCCCTTCATTACCGTAGCGGTTAATACCGCTAAGGTAATAAAGGGCTTAACCCAACCGCTACCCCCCCGCAAGGTCTAAACACCCATCCTTAGGGCTAATACCACCTTCACTCACCCGTGAGGCCTAAGCAACCACCCTAGACTGACTATACCCACCCTATTCCCTATACCCATTGAGTAGTATAGTGGTACATCATACCCATATAATAATAATATGGGCATGATAAGCCTCTATAGCACTCAATGGGCACCCTAATAAAAATACAGTAATACACAAGACACACAGTAATAAAACCTAACTATACTCCCAAAAAACACACTTCACCAAATAAAATCAGTAGCCAGCTAATCCAATCAATAGAAGCAATTACAACATCAACAATAAATTAATTAAACCATTACCCAATCAAACCAATTAATCCCTAAAGCAACTCAAAATGAATAGTAACACTAACCAATGTAAACAATGAATTAATCGTACATTAATTAATGTAACCATTAAAAGACAAATAAATACATTAAAACTATCTCTGAAGTATCCATAAAACACATTAGCTAACATAATATAACATTAAGTACAAGCGAACACCAATCGCAAACCTTTTCTTACATTAACCATAAACAAACAATCACATCCACATCAATAACAAGCGAGAAATGCCCCCCCAATTTTGGCATAATAATGTATTAATCTGTACCCGAAAGAGGTACAGATTAATATATTATCAGTCAGGTGGGCCTCCCCCCAAAAAATCAAAACACACCCAAAAAATAGACCTGTAAAAAGGACACAATTTACAACATAGAATAGCTTACTTAACATTAAAGCGGTGGGCCGTCCGACCTCCCGGGGTAGACAGGAAGCTCACGTACCTTGAGGCCTCCAAACAGCATCCGATCCATCCGCCACAGGACCGGCTTTCAGTTACCCAAACTTCTTTTTCTTTCTTACTCCCCCGTCTTCTATCTTCATCGTACCATTTCTTTGTTGTTCTTTAGTCTTCTTTCTTCATCTGTCAATTCCATAAAACCCCATTTAAATCCCAGGCCGATGCTGTCTCGTCGGCTTCTTGGGCTCAAATAGGCGTCACGCCTTAAATATGGTCTTGTGGACGTCACATTTTACCCTCACACGATGGTTAACAGCCACCTGATTGGCTGTTAAACCAGGTGCAGACTTCATTTTTTTTTGTTCTGTGACGTCCCTTACAGGGAATGATTCCAGCCAAATAAACCGAATAGCTGTGCTTCATTTACCTTTAACCATGACTGTCAGTAAATCCCAGATGGCGCTGTGTCAACAGTCTAGCAGCCAATCATAGTGGGAATCAGGTTCCCACGATCTGAGTGGCTGAAATACCTTGTGACACAGCGCCATCTTGGATTAGACCTGGACGTCATGGTAAAGGTAAATGAAAGCCAGCCATCTGATTGTCTGGCATCATTCCCTTTAAGGGACTTCACGCAACAAATTTTTAATAAGTCTGCACATGGTTATAACAGCCATCAGTGCTGTTAACCATTGTGAGGGTAAATGTGACGTCACAACCATATTTAAGGCCGTGACGCTCATTTGAGCCCAAGAAGCCGACGAGACCGCACGGCTGGGATTTTAACATGGTATTTGGATTGACAGATGACGAAATGAAATAAAGAACAACAAAATATGTTACAATGAAGATGAAGACTGGGGTAAAGAAAAAAGAAGTTTGGGGTACCTGAGCCGGATCCTGATGGGCGGTGGCATCGATGCTGTTGGAGGCCTTCAAGTACGTGAGCTTCCTGTTACCGGGCACCCGCGGCGAGGCCACCCTTCAATGGTAAGTAAGATTTCTAATGTTTGTAAATGTCTCTTTTACAGGTCTATTTTTGTGTGTTTTTTGATTTTTTGGGGGAGGCAAATTGACTGATAATATAATCTGTACCTCTTTCGGTACAGATTAATACATTATTATGCCAAAATTTGGGGGGCATTTCTCGCTTGTTTGTGGATGTGGATTGTTTTGTTTTTATGGGTTAGTGTCCCAAGGTTTGCGCATTGGTGTTCGCTTAAGTCCTTAAGGTTTTTAGTTAGCTATGTGTTTATGGATACTTCAGAGATAGTTTTAATGTATTGTTTGTCTTTTATGGGTTACATTACTTAATGTAGATTCAATTCATTGTTGTACATTGGTTAGTGTTACTATTCATTTTGAGTTGCTTTAGGTTATTGGTTTATTTGGTAATGGTTTAATTAATTTATTGTTGATGTTTGTAATTGACTGCTCTCTTATGATTGTTAGCTGGCTACATATGATTTTTCTTGAAGTGCGTGTTTTTTGGGAGTATAGTTAGGTTTTATTACTGTGGGTCCTTGTGTATTACTGTAATTTTTTAGGGTGCTCCATTGATGCTATTAGAGGCTTATCATGCCCCCTTATTATTAATTATATGGGATAGTACCACTATACTAGCTCATGGGTAGGTGGAAGGATTGTGGTATAGTCCATTCTGGGGTGGTTAGCATTATTCCGTCACGCGATCAATTATTTTTGTATAGTTCTTCGGGGTCTCGGCGGGCCCCTTCGCGCTAGCTTTTTTTTTCCTCTCCTGACTCACTTCTGGCAACGGGAGGACAGAATGGACCTCCCTAACCTGCTGCTGTTGTGGTACGTATAACTGTATTTAAATTATTTTTATTATTTATGTTGCGACTGCAGTGTCAAGATTGTGCCAAGCATATATGACCATAGCTGGAATAATAGTTAATTTGCCCATTCTGTCTGTCGGGATCTTGGCAGGGGGGGCGTGTATTGATGTGTTTGTACATATTAAATTTACACATACCATTTCTTTACTAGTGTAGAGGTGCAGGGGTCTCCGAGCTACCACAGTTGGTTTTTATGTCTGGGGGACCCCCTGCTTACCCTATATAGCAGGCCCTCCTTTATGGGGTGCCGGTAATCCCCTCTGTCCTTGAAATGTCCCCGCGTCACTTACGCGTGACACTTTTCCTTGCATCTCGAATTACAGGCACCCATCAAGGCCGGTATCTCGGGAAGCAGGGGGTCCCCAGAACATAAAACCGACGTGGTTCAGTCTCCGGATACCCCTGCACCTCTACACTATGAACGAAATGATATTAAATTAATACATTTCGCGGGCGAACAATTTCCTCTGGGAGAGCGGCTCTCTCAGCGCCTCTCTCTCTGCAGCAGACATGATCGCTGGTTTTTTTTGCTGTCAGAGGCTCCGCGCTCTCCCGTCTGGCAGCAACTCGCCAGGTTTGGGCATTCTGCTATCACAGGTATTCGATCCTTTCTGAAATAACCGTGATAGCAACGCCCAAAAAACATTCATTTTAAATTCCTGGCTCTAATTTTTATGAATGTTTCCGAATAAGGCAGTATCCCCTTATTCTCTTCATCCTTTTTATCACCATCACGAGTGTCAATATTTAAGGACTGGAAGGGTTACACTGGTGACAATGCTACTCAACAATACGCCTCTGTCAGTACATGCCTGCCCTATGGTATATCTGTGTGTCTTGCTGTTATCACCTTGTTTTCCTCCATGAGACTGATGCATAATACATATAGATGCTGTCCGCTGTGCAACAACCATCCAGTCTGATCCACTTGTGTTTTGCACAGTGACAATGTCATGAGTGTTTTTTTTTGTTGTGTGTTTTGTTTGTGTGGTGTGTTTTTGTGTGTGTGTGGGGGGTCGACTGTGTGTTGTGTTGTGTGTGTTGGTGTGTGTGTGTGTGTGTGTGTGTTTTGGATGTGCTGTAGCTGTGTATCGCCTGGGTGTTCGGGGACTGGCCTCCAATGCACAGGTGTCTGCCTCTGATGTGTTTTCAGATTGCCTATAAACCCGGGGAAGATCATGGGGTGTCACTACATGGGTCAGAAGGGGGGGTGTTTCTCAACACACAACCTCACTCAACGCCTCACCATCCATCTGCAGGGGACGTCACATATCTACTTACTGTACTTTCTGGGGGTAAGAGGAGGGTGTCGGAGGGAGCTGAGAGGCCAGGAGGTGTGATAAGTGAAAACATACACTGGACCAGCAAAATCCCACTGACACAAAACGACACAGTGTGACAAAACACACATGGCTCTCCATGCCACATACATACACAGTGCAGTGATATCACACAGCTTCAATACTCAGTACCACCCCTGACACACACACACACACACACTGTTTTTACACAAACACAAGTGTCAAAACTGCCAACAAAAGCCAGTAGAAAAGTTATGTGACGTCAGCTAAGGTCACGCAACAATGCAGGTTGTACACATACAAACACACACACACACACACCACACATATCTGCTCATTTCTGCTGCAGAGAGAGCTGCTCTGAGAGAGCCGCCTCTCCCAGCGGAAATGAATCGCTGGTTTTTGCCTTTTCAGAGGCTCGAGGCTCTCGCTGGCAGCAACTCGCCAGGTTTGGGCATTCTGCTATCACAGGTATTCGAGCCTTTCTGAATACCGTGATAGCAACGCCCAAAAAACATTCATTTTAAATTCCCTGGCGAATTTTTTTATGAATGTTCTCTGAATAAGGCCCTTAGTCTCTGCATCATTTGTATACATCACAGAGTGATCATATTTTAAGGACTGGAAGGGTTACACTGTGACATGCGACTCAGACAATACGCCTCTGTATACAATGCCTGCCTATGGTATATCTGTGTGTCTTGCTGTATATCACCTTGGTTTTCCATGAGACTGAGGCATAATACATAGAGATGCTGTCCCCCTGTGCACACATTCTCAGTCTGATCACTTGTGTTGCACAGGACAATGTCAGAGTGTGTGTGTGTGTGTGTGTGTGTGTGTGTGTGTGTG
>WSYH01012562.1:0-18659 GCA_036426205.1 Ascaphus truei | reverse complement strand
TGTGCGGATAGATAAATGGATGGGTGTGCGGATAGATAAATGGATGGATGTGTTGATAGATAAATAGATGGATGTGTGGATAGATAAATAGATGGGTGTGCGGATAGATAGATGGATGGGTATGTGGATAGATACATGGATGCGTGTGTGGATAGATAAATAGATGGATGTGTGGATAGATAAATAGATGGATGTGTGGATAGATATATAGATGGATGTGTGGATAGATATATAGATGAATGTGTGGATGTGAGGAATCGCCATCCTGGCGGCCATGGACCGTCTCCTCACCTCACTGGCCCTTCAATGACAGACACTCAAAATGCGCATTCCTCTGGTCCTGTGACCTTGCGCAGTCTGTTCTGGCATCTGCGGACCCTGGCTCCGCCCCTCGTACTTTCCCACGATGTGGACGTTCGTCCAGCCTCCATCCTGACGCGCGAGTCAGGCCCCGCCTCCTGACCTCCGTGACGCGCGCGGGACGATGCGCGAGCAGTTCCACCCTCAACCCCGATTAGGCTGCATCATAGGGCACACCTGTGTGCACCAGCAACCAATCGATTCTTACTTCCTGGTTCCGCCCTGGCTGGCTATTGGAGGCTCCTCCTATTTATACCTTCAGTCTACAACTAGTCTTTGCTGAGCATAGTGTTGTGTGACGCCGTGCCTTGCTGCATTCTATTTCCTGTGACCTTACCTTGCCTTGCCTTGTCTGCCTGATTAACCTCTTGTTGACTGAACCCTGCTAGTACTTGGACTCCGCTTCTCTCCACTCCTGATCCGGCTTGTCTGACCATTCTCCTGTCTCCAGTCCTGACCTTGGCTAAGTACTCCAACGATCCGACTATCTCCAATCCTGAATCTGGCTACGCACCCCGACGATCCACAACTCTCCTCTCCTGAATCTGGCAAGTACCTCACTACTCTCACATCTCCAATCCTGAATGACTACTTTACATTCTAGGCACGCCCGCGTGGCTGTGGGTCAGCGTTACTCAATTCCCTGCCTCTGCCCAGCGGTCGCGCTTCGTTTGTGGTGAGCTACGCATTACAGTATGCTCAGCCACACAAACTTCGACCCCACTGAGGTAGGAAGAGTCCTGTGCACAAACGCAAGCTACAGTACCTATTCAGTACTAAGGAAAAAATTGTGGCTAGTGATCAAAACTTGCGCTCCCTGCAGGAGAACTTTAGAGCTTTCACACAATCTCTCCAGGAACCTCACTCTCCCCTTGCTCCTGCAATTCCTGAGTCTGCCACCATGTCCTCTCCTCACTTTTCTCAAGAACCCCGGTTACCCACCCCCAATCGTTATGGAGGTGACCCTCACGAATGTCGGGGATTTCTTAATCAATGCTTTATACAATTTGAAATGAATCCTTCGCGCTTCACTTCTCCTCGCGCCAAGGTGGCGTACATTATGTCTCTCCTTATAGATGATGCCCTTGCCTGGGCCTCTCCCATCTGGGAACGAAGACCCGACCTTACCCAGGATATTGCTGCCTTCACCAGGGGGTTCCGGAAGGTGTTTGATACACCCCGCCGTAAGGTATCTGCTTCTTCTGCGTTATTTCATGTGTCTCCACGTAATCGTCCTGTTGCCAGATACGCACTTGAGTTTAGGACTATAGCTGCTGAGACTGACTGGAACGATGTAGCACTGTCTGCGGCCTTCTGGCAAGGATTATCGGAGACTTTGAAGGATGAGCTGGCAACCTACGACCGTCCCTCGGACTTAGAGGAACTTATCGCCGTCTGCATTAAGGTGGGTCACCGTATCCAGGAAAGGAAATCTGAGAAGGTTCATCATCGCATTTCTCCATCCCGGATCAATCCAGGTCAGGCGAGCCAAACTGAAAACCTGTTTCCGGATACTTCTGAACCTATGCAGTTAGGGGGTGTCATGATAGAGGGGGTTTGGCCCGGGATTAAAGGGGTTACACCCCATTTGGCCACCCCCTACTACCACTTGGGAAGCAAGGGGTTAACTGGACTGAGGTCCAGTAATGTGTTTTTACCTTGCTTCAGTATCCAAATGTTTGTTCCCCTGTATAAATGTAATGTCACATCCTGGTGTTTGCACTCACACATACACTAGGGTTGATGCGGGAGGGAAGGGGTTAATGTTAAAATAGTGATTATAGCCCTTTGTGTAATTTTCCCGCCTTTTCAGGCTCCATTTTGCAGCCGTCCATAGGTCGCCATTGAGCCTCCATGCTTTCTAATGGCAGAAGTAGCGGTTTTGGACCTGTTTTCCAGCGATGACCAGCAGGTGGCGTCCGAGAGGAGGAGCGGCGGTTTCCCATTGTAAGCCAATGGGCTCATTGACTTCAATGGAGATTCCACGACGCCAGCCTCGAGGAACAGGTTGGCAGCCATCCAAACCGCAGACCGCAAAAGCGGATACAATGTCTTTTAAAAGAGTCTAATCACTACGGTCAAGTTCAACGACAATTGGCGTGGGAATCTTGGGTTCTAGGGCCCCTGGGAATAAAATTATTTTTGCCCCTAGCCCCTAGGGACCCCCACACACGACCCCCACCGGGTCTGGGAATGAGGGACCCCCGTAAAGGGTTGAGCGGAGAAGGAGGGTCGCACCATTGAATCTAATGGCGACGGGCGCCATGTATTGTCTATGGCGGCGCCGGACACTGATTCCAATGGGGGAAAAGCCGCGTGGCGAAAAAACGACTAAGTGTAAAATGTTGAAAAATGTAAGTCCATATCTCCGGTTCTGGAATGACCAGAGGGATGGGATTTGGGTGGCATGTAGCCATGGTTCCGGCTTTAATGCCTGCCCATTCCCAGCCGTCTCAGACCAACCAGACGGAGTGTGGGCTATGCTAAATAGGGCAGGAAGGGCATCCTGAGGAAATTAACATAGCTCGGTGATCAAAAAGGCAACTGTCCTGATTGTTTATACTCAGGGCAGGAACAAAGGGACTGAGTGTTTTTAAGTGTCGGTTTTCAGACTTACAAGGGAAGCCAGAATCTCATTCAAAGAGATTTTTCGAGACAACTCGGCGCCTTGGTTGTAAGAGAGGGGGTTGAAATGGTATTTAAACCAGAGTCAGCCCTGACTCAAATGTCTTCATGTCTTCATGCATGATCTTCATGTATTGCTGTGATGTCTTCATCTGAACTTGAATTATGGAAGAAATGGCCCATCCTGTATCCTGATGGCTTTTCTTGTCCAAACCTTTAAGTAAGTGCTATATTTTGTCTGTTATTTGTATAATCTCGTGTGTTCACCTTTTTCAAGGAATAAATTATATTTTATCATATCTAGGTCTCGTCCAGTTCAACCCAGTTATATATTTTGTGGTGTATTATTATAACCTGTCACAAAGCTCCCGTCACAGGGGGTACTAGTCTTTCCAAATCTGAAAAACTACGATGCAAGAATGCTGGGTTATGCCTGTACTGCGGTACTGCTGGAACTTTTGCATATTTTTGTCCTCAAAAGTCGGGAAACGCAAGGTTCCCACATGAGACCTGGGGGAGTGTCATTGGGAACGCTTTCTCTTTCCCACATTTCTACTGATAATCCTTCTCGCATCTTACTTCCTACCACTATCTCTGGGGAGGGCTTCCAAGTATCTACACTCGCTTTTCTTGATTCTGGTTCTGCAGGAAACGTTATAGATCAAGAATTCGCAGAACGCCATCTGGTTCCCATGAAGCGTAGAAAGTTATATTTCGCTTTGCAGCGGCGGCGCAGGCGTACTGGCATTTCATTGGTTGACATGAGGTGACAGCCCTTGAAAAATCAAATATTGCCAGCTACCAAAAGTCGCGACGCCGCTCCGTCGCGCTTACTATAAGCGCACGCGGCGGCAATGCATTTGATTTTGGCCGACGTCGCCCGTTGCGGGCACTATACGCGTGGCCTTAGAGAGCTCGATGCTACAGACAGGACTGGCCGGCAACAGGTCTGGTTTATGATATCTGGGTTTTATTGTTTGGCGTGTGGGAAAGTCACCCAATGATAGCTAGAGAATTGATGTCTAGTTAATGCTCAGATCGAGCGAGGATTTATTCTGATACTTTTGTTTGCCTTTATTTTGTCTGCTGGAATGGAAAAGAAAATTAACCCTTTAAACCAGAGCTGGATGGTGCTGTGACGGGGCTTTACCCTAAAAAGACAGGGGGTTTTAAGGTTCCCAGACAAGAACCCTTCAGGCAAAAAGGGTATTTTGTCACAGTGGATAGATGGATATATAGGTGGATGAATGTACAGTACATGTGGATGAGAGGATGTATAGGTGGATGGGTGGATATATAGGTGGGTGAATATTCAGGTAGATGTTGGTTTGAGGAAAGATGGGCTGGCAGATGATGTAAGGAAATGTCTCAGCTCACCCATTAGTATGAAGGTACCACTGTCCTTGGAGCAGAGCCCCTCCTCAGGCTCCCGAAATCTGCCACTCGGGGGTCTCCGAGAACGGTCAGGGGAAGGGTCTCGAGTTCCGACGCAGAAGAGGAACTTGGCCAATCGAAATTCTTTCTCTCGCCAAAAAGTCTGGAGCTTCCTTAGGGTCTTTAGTGAGGTCACCTCTGCATGGGCTCTGAGACGAACCTGTCGCAAGGAAGAGGGACACTGAGTGTGACACACAATCACAGGGACTTAGACTGTGACACTCTCTCTGGCTGTGTTACACACTTGTGTGATACAACCAGAGAGAGCGACAATGTGTGACACACCCAGACATGGTTACACCGTGTGTGACATGCAACCAGAGAGACACACTGTATGAAACGCAACCAGAGGGATACAGTGTGTGCCACACAACTGGGGGGGATGGACACACACACACAGAGGGACAGTGTGTGACACACAATCAGAGAGGGACACAGTGAAAGGTACTAATAGGTATAACAACTGCAAAGTGTGTAATCTCATACTACCTGTGACAGTACGGGGTAAATATGGCTGCTGTTAATAAGGGTCAAGCCTAACATTACCGCTACCTGTCAGTAATACACTGGTATTGTGTTATGTGTACCCCTACCTGTCAGTAATACACTGGTATTATGTTATGTGTACCCCTACCTGTCAGTAATACACTGGTATTGCGTTGTGTACCCCTACCTGTCAGTAATACACTGGTATTGTGTTATGTGTACCCCTACCTGTCAGTAATACACTGGTATTGTGTTATGTGTACCCCTACTTGTCAGTAATACACTGGTATTGTGTTATGTGTACCCCTACCTGTCAGTAATACACTGGTATTATGTTATGTGTACCCCTACCTGTCAGTAATACACTGGTATTGTGTTATGTGTACCCCTACCTGTCAGTAATACACTGGTATTGCGTTATGTGTACCCCTACCTGTCAGTAATACACTGGTATTGCGTTGTGTGTACCCCTACCTGTCAGTAATACACTGGTATTGCGTTGTGTGTACCCCTACCTGTCAGTAATACACTGGTATTGTGTTATGTGTACCCCTACCTGTGAGTAATGCGCTGGTATTGTGTTATGTGTACCCCTACCTGTGAGTAATGCGCTGGTATTGTGTTATGTGTACCCCTACCTGTCAGTAATACGCTGGTATTGTGTTATGTGTACCCCTACCTGTCAGTAATACGCTGGTATTGCGTTATGTGTACCCCTACCTGTCAGTAATACGCTGGTATTGCGTTATGTGTACCCCTACCTGTCAGTAATACGCTGGTATTGCGTTATGTGTACCCCTACCTGTCAGTAATACACTGGTATTGTGTAATGTGTACCCCTACCTGTCAGTAATACACTGGTATTGCGTTATGTGTACCCCTACCTGTCAGTAATACACTGGTATTGTGTTATGTGTACCCCTACCTGTCAGTAATACACTGGTATTGTGTTGTGTGTACCCCTACCTGTCAGTAATACGCTGGTATTGTGTTATGTGTACCCCTACCTGTCAGTAATACGCTGGTATTGCGTTATGTGTACCCCTACCTGTCAGTAATACGCTGGTATTGCGTTATGTGTACCACTACCTGTCAGTAATACGCTGGTATTGCGTTATGTGTACCCCTACCTGTCAGTAATACACTGGTATTGTGTAATGTGTACCCCTACCTGTCAGTAATACACTGGTATTGCGTTATGTGTACCCCTACCTGTCAGTAATACACTGGTATTGTGTTATGTGTACCCCTACCTGTCAGTAATACACTGGTATTGTGTTGTGTGTACCCCTACCTGTCAGTAATACACTGGTATTGTGTTATGTGTACCCCTACCTGTCAGTAATACACTGGTATTGTGTTGTGTGTACCGCTACCTGTCAGTAATACACTGGTATTGTGTTGTGTGTACCCCTACCTGTCAGTAATACACTGGTATTGTGTTATGTGTACCCCTACCTGTCAGTAATACACTGGTATTATGCTATGTGTATGTAGAAGAAGAGAAGAGGAGCCCCTGCTCCGGAGAGCTCACAATCTAATTGGTGGGGAGAACATACAAAGACAGTAACAGGGCATTCAGGTAACTGCATCTGCAGGGGGCCAAGCTTTATGTATCATGCGTATAGTATTCGCCACAGTGCTATTCATATGCTTCATTAAGCAAGTGTGTCTTATGTGGGTCTTAAAGGTGGATAGAGAGGGTGCTAGTCGGGTACTGAGGGGAGGGGCATTCCAGAGGTGTGGGGCAGTCAGTGAGAAAGGTGTAAGGCGGGAGAGAGCTTTAGATACAAAGGGGGTAGAAAGAAGACATCCTTGAGAAGAACGCAAGAGTCTGGATGGTGCATAGCGAGAAATTAGGGCTGAGATGTAAGGAGGGGCAGAAGAATGTAAAGCTTTAAAAGTGAGGAGGAGAATTGAGTGAGTTTGCACATGTATCTATTATGTGTATGCTGAATACATTGCTACCTTCTGCACAATCATGTTCCTTCATAATAAAGGTGAAGCCCGACTGGTTACCTGTGTAAACCGTGCGCCCCTGTAGCTTAGAAGCACCATAAGCCGGGGACACTGTGTGTGCTATAAACTTTCCCGTTGTGCTATAAACCTGGGATTTCGGGAGCGGGAGTGTAAGGGTGGATATTTGGGTGGCAATGTGATTAAAAGATATGTACAAGGTCGGGGGGCAAAGTTACCAATTGTCCCCCCATTCTACCTGCAGACCGCACATGGTCTGTGGTACGCGTCTGCATATTGTCCCCCTAATATCTTCCATTTAGAACAGTGTATTTTCAGCCCACAAGGCTTAATATTACAGTTGCAGTCCTGAGCCCAGGTTAGTGTACAAAAGTTATGTTTTAAATTGTGGATTCATCGCTATACGTAAAACTATCAGCGATATACAAGAACAAACAATTATTATTATTATACAGACAGTCCTGGTAATGCGAGAGGTAGCCAGGATGTTTGTATAGAGATCGGGGATCAAAGAGGAGAAGAGAAATCGAGAGGTGTTAGAACGTTTGGTGAGCGGAGAAGGGTGGAGTACCGGGTCTGGGAACAAGGACTCCCTGCGGGGGAGACTCTTTGTTTGCCCAGACTCGGTGAAGCCTACCCAGTGGGCGGTATGGGGCTGGCATTGGGAATCCATTGCTGGTAGGCATGATTCCCATTGGCCAGTATGAATTTCCCGCTTGCCGGCATCCTGTCACCCCCCCCCCCCCCCCTCCTCTGACCCGTACAGCCAGACGAGCCCCCAGCTCTGATTGGTCACAAGTCCCTCTCCCATGTTGAACATAGAACAGTGAGGTCTATGTAAGGGGACTGGCTGATCAGAGAACAGACTTCTTGGAGCTTGGGTCGGTGAGGCGCTGGCGGGCTTTTCAAAAGTGCTTTGCTCCGAATAGCAAAGCACTTGGCACAGAGTTGCCGGAGGAGCCTGCCTGGCTGCGGCCACGTTCTGAGTTAGCGGCCACGTTCCACAATGATAAATAAATATATAAATTAACAAATACAACAAACAGTATCTAGTAACAAAAATAAAAATGAATCCCATTAAAGGAACAGAATACAGAATTAAGCAATTGCTAGCAAAGAAATTGCTAATAATGATATCTTGTGCTAGCAATTGCTTAATTATGTATTCTGTTCCTTTAATGGGTATTTATTATGAGTTTTAGGGATTCATTTTTATTTATCATTGTATATTTAATGATTTTCCATTCTAATTTGGTTGTAGTTGATGGGTTTCCTCTATTTTAAGTTGTAGCTTATTGTTGAGCACATGAATAATGTATGATCGAGTGGGAGGGTCCTAAACGGGTATCCTAGCAACCTGCTTGCTATTTAAAGCTCCATAAGGCTAGTTAGCAATATCCTTTGAGAAAGTCACACCACGTGACGAAACGCGTCAGGACGTTCTGCAGCATCATTGCGTCATCACTGGGGGACGGAGTTCATGGCCGGATCGCGTCTCCATTGCTGCAGGGTTATACTCAATGGAGTTAGCTGTATACGTTGGGACTTTCAATGTTTAAGGACCAAAGTCTTCCCTGAACTGTGTCAGGACATTCAAGGACCCTGATTCCATCACAGAGCACAATCCAGTATGCACTGTTTTTAAGTTTTAACCCCCTATTTTAGCTTCATTCATTGTAACATCGCCGGAAGAAGAGATCAGTGTATCTCGAAAGCTCGCAAGAATAAAAGCATTTCGTTAGCCACAGAACGGTATCATCTATTTATTTTTGATTATTAAAGGTCGGCTAACACGGTACTGATACCTCTGCAGCTATATTTATATATAGACCATTACTTACAGCCCCATGTGGTGGAATTACCATCACATATAAGGGACTCCCCGCATGTCATGGACTCAGTCTCGGATATAAAATGGAAACCCACCTAACTTTGGGCTACTTTGGAGGTGCAGGTCTTGTACACCAACATTGAGAACACCGAAGGTGTGGCTGCCATTCATGCTGAATACAGATAGGACATGTGGGCTGTGGACTTCCTAAAATCCAACAGGATTTCCTATTGGCATGTATCCAGATCATTCATTATTTTTTTGTTTAATGATGTTTATTATCTTCAGATTTGTGGAACGACCATGGGGCCCGGTTCCTTTTAATATATATATAGACTCACTGTCCTGTGTCTGTTGCACCACCCTGAGGAAGATCCCCCTGTGGGATCGTAACGTTGGAGCTATGTGCTGTATTTAATACATTCATTTTCATTCACCTGAGTGCTGTCTCCTTTTGCTGCTATGCGGTAATGTATACTTTTATTATTTATATGGGACATGCACCTATTCATTATTGAATTTCGCATTGGAGTAGCCAGTGCGAGATATATATATTATAATACGATATATGATACTAATAATTACTTATACACTTAATATATATATATTCATATATCTAAATAGTTATAATACTATATTAAAGTAATAAATATATAATATCATTAATAACTATATATAGTATCTATATATATCGTATAAATAATATAATATATCTGAAGTATTCTCCCCGACACCAAAGGATTAGTAGCGCCAAAATGACAAGTGATAACTTTGAAATAAAAACAAATATCAAAAATATAACAGGTAAAGCAGTGAATCATAAAAAATAAAAAGATGTCATAAGAATGTCCAGTCAGTTGTTGTCGCTTGAATGGGTGTGGGGCAGCTTTCAGCAGAAGAACGAGTTCCACAAAAATCTATTAGACAGAAGGAGAAAGCGCACAACCCATAGCGTAAAAACGTAAAAATATATATAGTAGTCCACTCCAGCAAGAGCAAACAAAAGACAGCACACAAAATAAGTGAAAAGAAGACCTGTAATCAGATGTAATACAGCACACATGACCAACGTTTCGGTCCTCGTGGGACCTTCCTCAGGGTGGTACTGGACTGCTTTTTCTGTGTATCTTTATAGGATATGCACCGCACTGTTTTTTCTAGTATTGAAGTGCCAGCTGTTGCATATATATATATATAAGATTATATATATATCTATTATCTATATATTATATATAATTATACAGTGTTCGACAAACCTATACATTTGCTCGCCCCGGGCGAGTGGATTTAACCCCCGGGCGAGTAAATATTGGCCCAAGCAGCACACGTTTGGTACTAGGTGGCGAGTAGATTTTTTTGTGTGGCGAGTAGATTTTTTGGTGATTTGTCAACCACTGTATATATATATATATATAAAATAGAAGAAAAAAGCGCCCAATCCTAGTGCATTACTGTGCAAAAAGGTATTTAATTCCCAATAAAAGGCTCATAAAATGAACTCACAAACATAAAGGATAAAAAAGCATGTTATGAGATAATACTCATACTCCAAAGGATCAGGAAACGCCGCTGCTCTGCTACACTGCTCCGTGACTCCACCGCATCCGGTATAGCCCTCGTGAATCACCGCCCACAGGAACCCACGACGTCAGGCTCACCACAGTTTCCTTTCCCCGGGAACACACCTCCAGATGGTCTAAGTTCCCACCGGGGACACTGTGTGCGGCAGAACGGACAGATGACGCCACACAGTGCACGGAGATGTCAAGCAGGAAGATGTCGAGCAGGACTTTGAAAACGACGCTGAAAGGATCCACAGCACACCTGGCCCTACGCGTTTCAACAGCTAAACTGTTTTAATCAGGGGATGGACTCTGGGTGTGCTAATCACATATATACACCCACGAATCCAATTAACTAAGCAAAGAATGATTAAAAAATCAGGTGTAAACAATTAACATGGTAAAAATGGATCTAATACCTCATGCATTTGAAAACATAAGCAGCTATAAATTAAAAACAATAAAAATCTTAATTTTACGCAAATGAACGTATAACTAATGTGTAATACATAATATTATTAAGCTTGCATTTGTTATTGTGTTTCCGAAACAGTAAAAGCAAACCATAATATATATATATATAAATATCTGAAATCAACTGAGTAAACAGTGAAAAAAACCATTAATGATGTTATCAATATTAGCTAGAGGAGAATGGACTTGATAATATAGAGAGGTCTATACTATTGAAATAATAATTGAAATAAAATATAAATACAACATGAAATGAATTTAAACCTAGAAAAAGAAAATTCAAAAATTAATTAAAATAAAATGAAAAATATATATATATGAAAATATTAATAACAATGAAAATGATAATGAAAGTAACACAACATGTATTAATATATGTAACTGATGAATAATAGTATAATCTATGGTTGTCACGGTTGTGCTCGCCACAAACCAGGGTCGGACCGCGAGGCTGAGGTGGGGTTGTAAAAGCACCGACCTTAGACTGCGCAGGCTGATCCGGATTGCGAAGTTCGTTGTCATACGTAGCAGGATCAGGATAGGAGAAGACAGCATCGTCGTTGTACAATCCAGTGTCAGGACAGGAGACTTCAAATAACATTGTCCAAGCGGAGGTTTCGGCAACAGGGATCAGAAAGCCCAGCTTCAGCTTAGGGCGCGGGGTGGCCTCTCGCGTGCGGTGACCTATGGCCCATGGTACTGATCTCAGAGGTGGAGACAGACCAGATATCACACACCGCCTAGCTGCCACTTTACAACCAGTGCCACCGCGCAAGAGTCTGAGCGGGCTAGGGAATCCTCTGTAGCAAGCGCAGGAACCAGGACACGCCTCTCTAGATTAGGGAAGAGTAGGCCCCAGGAACCAGGAAGCTGTAGATACCAGGGAAACCTCGCTTCAGTGCAGAATCCAGGACACTGAAGGCCGCAGGGGCGAAACCTCCGCTTCAGTGCAGGAATCCAGGAGGCTGAAGGACGCAGGGACGAAACCTCTGCTTCAGCACAGGAGAACAGAAGCTGAAGGACGCAGGACGGAACCTCCCTCAGCACAGAAGAACAAGCGGGAGCTTGAAGGAAGCTGAAGGACGCAGGCGGACCTCCCTTCAGCACAGGAGAAAAGCGGGAGCTTGAAGGAAGCTGAAGGACGCATGGACGGAGCCTCCGCTTCACACAGGAGAACAAGCAGAGAGCTTGTGGCAGAACAGGTAGAGACATCCGGTAAGGACTATGCGTCGGGCCGGGAGCTTGTGGGAACAAGTACTTAAGAGTCCAGCGGACCCAATCCCCGGCGCGGGGTTAAGGTAGTGCTCAATAAGTGAATACAAGGCTGATTGCAGTGATAGATTGCACAGCTGCAGTAGATACCAGGGGAGTGTGTGGCAGTATAGCTTTGGTGAGTGAATCCAGGCTGCAGTAATATCGTGAAAGTTCAGGACTGCACCGGTCTGCAAGGTAAGACAACCAGTAAACCGCGGAGCGGATTCCTTACAATGGTATATAGAATGACTAAAGAAAAAGGGAAACCATATCCATATATGTAAATATATCCACTCAATATGAGTGTAAAAATACACCCAGAGAACCAGCGAGGAAAGAAACAAAATATATATATATATGAAGAGACTGATTGTCTCATAAAATGCCACAAAGAAAGATAGGTGAGCAGATCGCACATGTATCCAAGACCAGCAGAATCTCCAACCTAACCAGACTGTGCAATACAGCCACTAACACCTCACTTCTCATGAAATAAATCCAAATAGTGATATAAATACCTAAATACATATTATAATTATTATATATAAATCGTGATATGAATGTATATAGTTGCACATAATGTTTTCACCTCTGTGCTAGTGACAAGAATGACCTAAATGTATTTCTATATGACAGTGTATGTAATGAAAATAAAAAACTACATGAAATTTTGTGTCTAGTGTTAATAAATTTGAATCACACCCATATGGACTGACCCGAAGGGAACATGTCTAGCATGTTCAACCCAGACCCTCGGTCCATCCCACATGGGGAACAAAACCACAGAAAAAGAGATGAGGAAAGAGGAAAAATGAATGAAACACGGGAATTACACAACAGTACTCATGTCGATACAATCATTTAGCCCTTCTGGACTAATGTGTGTTTAGTACTTAGATCCAGTAATGTCTCCTCTTAAGTTAAGAAGTTTATGCCTATCTCCACTTAGAAGTGTTGAACTGATGGCCTCAATGCCCATAACTTTCAGAGAAGAAGGATCTTTATTGTGTTTAAGATTGTAATGTCTAGATAGGCTATGTGATTGTAATCCGTGAATAATGTTTCGACGATGCTCTAGAAATCGTGTTGCCAAGCCCGTTTAGTCCTGCCAATATATTGAATCCCACAGGGACACATACTGGCATAGATGATAAAAGTGGACAAACAGTTAATGTGACCCTTAACTTGATGTATAGATCCATTTGAATGAGACATGATAGTGTTAGATTTGTACAGATGTTTACACGTCAGGCATCTCGGACGATTACACAAAAAATTACCATCTTTTATGCTTATATTGGTAATATCGTCAGTGTTGTTATTTAGTTTTTTTAGTCTACTAGGTGCCACCATAGATTTGATATTTCTTGCCTTTTGAAAAACCACTGGTATTTTTGAGGGTCATTTTTTCCCCTATAATAGGATCACTAAGCAAGATCTCCCAGTGTCTATTAAGGATGTTTTTTATTTTTTGAGAGGCACAATTGAATTTAGTGATAAAAGGGTGAACCATCTAATCCTGATTTTACTAATGTTTTCTTTTTCCTAGAGAGATATTGGTTTTGATTTTCCAACAGTGTAATGTCTATCCAGTCCGACCCACTTGTCTAAAGGCTCCCTGGACTGTATGTCTGTTGTGTACCCTTTAGCTATAATTTGTTAACAGAACATCCCCCTGGGCCAAATAATCAGAATCAAGAGAACAATTTCTCCATGATTCTAAGAAATTGGCCCCTGGGGACTTCTCCAACCACTTGTGATAGTGGTTGCTGGTAATTGCAACATATGCATTAGTGGATACCTTCTTGAAAAATGTTTTCGTATCAATCTGATTTTCATTATTACCATCAATTCTAAAATCCAAAAATTAATTTTACACATTTTCCTATTTCAAATGTGAACCTAAATCCATTTGATTGTCATTGAAAGATGTCCAGAATATTGGTGACTGTCTCCTGATCTCAAATCCGGATCAGCCTGCGCAGTCTAAGGTCGGTGCTTTTGTACACACCCCACCTCAGCCCTCGCGGTCCGACCCTGGTTTGTGCGCAGCACACCCGTGACAACCATAGATTATACTATTATTCATCAGTTCACTATAATTAATACATGTGTGGTTACTTCCATTATCATTTTCATTGTTATTAATATTTTCATATTATATATTTTCATTTATTTAATTAATTTTTGAATTTTCTTTTTCTAGGTTTAAATTCATTTCATGTTGTATTTATATTTATTTCAATTATTATTTCAATAGTATAGACCTCTCTATATTATCAAGTCCATTCTCCTCTAGCTAATATTGATAACATCATAATGGTTTTTTTCACTGTTTACTCAGTGGATTTCAGATATTTATATATATTATATATTATGGTTTGCTTACTTCGAAACACAATAACAAACCTGCAGCTTAATAATATTATGTATTACATATTAGTTATACGTTCATTTGCGTAAAATTAAGATTTTTATTGTTTTTAATTTATAGCTGCTTATGTTTTCAAATGCATGAGGTATTAGATCCATTTTTACCATGTTAATTGTTTACACCTGATTTTTTAATCATTCTTTGCTTAGCTAATTGGATTCGTGGGTGTATATATGTGATTAGCACACCCAGAGTCCATCCCCTGATGAAAACAGTTTAGCTGTTGAAACGCGTAGGGCCAGGTGTGCTGTGGATCCTTTCAGCGTCGTTTTCAAAGTCCTGCTCGACATCTTCCTGCTTGACATCTCTGTGCACTGTGTGGCGTCATCTGTCCGTTCTGCCGCACACAGTGTCCCCGGTGGGAACTTAGACCATCTGGAGGTGTGTTCCCGGGGAAAGGAAACTGTAAGGAGCCTGATGACGTGAGTTCCTGTGGGCGGTGATTCACGAGGGCTATACCGGATGCGGTGGAGTCACGGAGCAGTGTAGCAGAGCAGCGGCGTTTCCTGATCCTTTGGAGTATGAGTATTATCTCATAACATGCTTTTTTATCCTTTATGTTTGTGAGTTCATTTGATGAGCCTTTTTTGGGAATTAAATACCTTTTTGCACAGTAATGCACTAGGATTGGGCGCTTTTTTCTGCTATTTTATATGCAGGTGGAGAGGGAGGTCGTTGTGCCCTTTAAAGAAGCTGCCCCTATCCTGATAGTGCCTTTTTGTTTTTTCCACATTGGACTTCATTTGGACTCCAGAGGACTTATTATAGAGTTTGTAATCAAGTGGGTCCCCAGCACGCCTTTTTATAACTATTCATGTATTTGTTGATTGTATTGATTGCACAGTAGGAGATTATTATTGATATATAGGTTGTTAATATATATAAATATATTTTTCATTACATATTTTTTGTATTCATTGCTGTCACACTATACCCAAGCGCAGTCCTTCATTGTATATATATATATAATATTAGATATATATATAATATATATATACTATATATATACTATATATATATATATGCAAATACAACTGTATGCTCATCTGCATGTCTTAGGCAGGTCTGCAACCCCGCCTCTCCCCATTATCACCCAGCATACAGCACTTCCACTGCAGCAAGGGATTCTGGGAAATGACATGCAAATGAGCACACAGTGTCACTTTTTGCCTCAAAAACCATTTTTAACATGGTTCCCTATAGGCTATATATATATATATATATATGCAAATATTACCAGATGGTGGTCCAGTAAGGTCTCAATATTAGATAATATTGTAGGTATTTATATTTTTTATGTTTTGGTCATATAGTTTTTTATATCAACAATAATGCTATGATTCAGACTAGTACTACAAGTATGTGGTTAGTATGCATGTATTCGTGTTGTGTATTCATTATCTCTATGGTTACCACCAGAACCTTCATATATACAAAGGAAGTTTAAGGAACTACATTAATTAACCAATTTCTGGCAGCTGGTACCAGCACTATAAAATGGAATCATTAGTTTTTTAGCCTCTGAAGAAGTTGTTTAACGATGAAACGCGTAAGGCGGTCCTAATCCCCAGTGACACGGCGCTTTTAGCCACTGGACATGTCCTCTGTCAGGTTTGAGACTATTCTGTTCCGCTAATGAACTGTGGTTCAGTGAAAATCTGGAGGAACTGTTGCGATTCCTGTCTCGGCGTAGCAGGGGGATTGTATTCAGTGTGCTCTGATACCACTTCCGTTCTGCGTGCGGAGCGGAGGACGTGCAACACAGACCTCACGTGTTGAGCCAGCGGAAGATATTGTGAAGCGTGTACAGCGTAGCTGGCGACGGACGGAGTATTATACTCAGAAATACGAGTGACTTGCTGCTGTTTGTGAGTTGAACCATTGATGATTTTTATATAGTGTAATAAATTGTTCAAGCAATGTTACACTAGGAGAGTGCGCCTCTCTTTTTCCCTTCCCCGTTTTATTTCTTTTCAGATTATCTATGCGAGTGGTTTTCCCCGTGCAGAAGGCAGCCAGTGGATCCTAATTTTCTTTTATTGGAACATATAATTTCACTGCTTGGACTTTTAAAGGATTAAGTATTTTTATCATTTTGTATTAATATTTCAGTGTGGGGAGGACACGCCCCCCCGATGGTGAATGGCAGCTTAGAGTGAGAGCTCCATTCCCCCCGGTGCATAATAGCATAAAATAACAGTTAAAACGCTATTGCCTCCTTAATAAAAGCTAAGCGCAACATACATCAACCTACAGAGATGGCTTCTACCAAAACGGTGCGTAAAAAAACACAGCCAGTATCCACATTTTTTAAAAGTAAAGGTACAGCTAAGGCCGGGACTCCTGATTCCCCTGAGCAGCATCCAGCAGCAGACCCTGATATGGACAGTCCTGCAGAGGAGCAGGATGATATGGCAGTGGTGCGGAGGAAAGACATGAAGGAGTTTTGCTCCAACATGAAAAAGTTCTTCAAGACAGAGCTCTGGGCACTAAGGAAAGATGTGGATGCCCTGGGGGTGCGTACTGATACTCTGGAGTCTAGGGCAGAAGAGAACACCAGCGCCATATCCCAGACACAAGCACAAGTGTCCACCCTTAAAGATCAAATCAGATCCCTGGAGGAAAAGATCGAAGACGGGGAGAATCGCGACCGTCGCTGCAATATCCGCTTGCGCGGGGTGCCAGAATCGGTCACAGATCCGGAAGACTTCGCCGCTAAATGGTTGGAGCATCTGTTCCCAGACCTGACAGAAAGGGACTTAATGCTAGACAGATGCCACAGGGCACTCAGAGGAAGATCCCAGAAGGGGGACCCCCCCAGAGACATCGTTATGCGGTTCCACTGCTATCGGACAAAAGAACAAACATGCAGAATCGCCAGAGAGATGAAAACAGTGGAGTTTGAACACATCAAATTCCAAGTATACCAAGATTTGTCCCCAACTACCCTGGCAAAAAGAAAGGCAATGTCCCCCATAACTAGAACGCTCCGGGACAAAGAAGTGCGCTACAGATGGCTGTTCCCATGTGCAGTTCTGGTTGTGAAAAATGGTGTTGCACACACACTGAAACGTGTGGAGGATGGAGAGGGATTCCTCCGTAAGGTCCTTGGCTCCCCGCAAAGCCCCCCTCACTTGGTAGCTGCTGAAGATGGCGCCCCCTCAACCTCATGGCGCGCAGCTGTGAGCCTACGATCCGCAGCTAGAGTTGTAGAGGAACCGCCGAGCTCCACATAAACTCTGCTATACCACCCCAATAAACATCTACATTCTCCCCCAAACTCCCCAGCAGGATCCTCTGGAAGGCCCTAGCAAAGGGATGCTTGTCCGGGAACCCCCATCGACCCCCCCCACGGAGATTAAGAAAACTTTCAGCCCCCGCAGGTCTACTCACTTTTTTTGAGGGGCAGCCATCTTCTCCTGCTCCTTCCCCGAGGCGAGCGGGAGCAGCCCTGTTCTTCGCGGGATGCCTCGATGACGTCACTGGCTCCCGCGAGAATTGAAGCGGGCCGCATGCGCGGAGGGACACAGCGGCGACGGCACCGGGTGATGACGTAGCCGAAGCCCTAGACGGAGCCAACAGAGTCTCACCGGCACCCAAACTTCGCCCCCCCCCGAGACCCAACTATGTCCCTGAAACGGCGAGACCTAGCAGCCGGACACGCCGGGCGGCGCACCCGGCGGTGGGAGCAGAATGAGATGGGACCCGCAGCAGGGGAGCCCCTCCCGGCCGGTCCCGCTCCCCTTCGACTGCGCAGCTGACTGAACAGCTGACTGCACTCGGTGACGCGTCGGCCGCTGGGGGACGCAGGAGAATCGTGTTCCCTGGCTCCGGCACGTCGAGAGATGTGGCTGAGGGCCATAGGGGAGGGGGGGAAGCGGGGAAGGAGTGTGTGGTGGGTGGCGGGATGGGGGGGGGGGTGAGTAACAGAGATGCCTATCTGTATAGGTGTCTGGATGTCTAGATGCCTATGTGTGTGTGCCTGAGTGCGTGAGTGCCTGCCTCTGTCTGTGTGTGTGCGTGTGTATGTGTATTAGTGCCTGCCTACCTATGTGTGTGTGGATATGTGTGTGTATGAGAGTACCTGTATATATGTAAGAGTGCCTGTGGGTATGTGAGGGAGCCTGTGTGTGTATGTGTGAGAGTGCCTGTGTCTGTGTATGTATGAGAGTGCCTGTGTGTGTGTGTGTGTGTGTGTGTGTGTGTGTGTGTGTGTGTGTGT
>WSYH01001276.1:116460-128167 GCA_036426205.1 Ascaphus truei | reverse complement strand
CAGCCCCCCTCCCCACAGTATCAGCCCCCCTCCCCACAGTATCAGCCTCCCTCCCCCACCAGTATCATCCCACAGTTATTGGTATTGTATTGTATGTCTGTATTTATATAGCGCCAAAAGTGTACTCAGCGCTTCACAAAGAATACAGTACAGGGAATTAAAATGATACAATAAGTGCAGCAAAATCAGACAATAGGAAAGGAAATCCCTGCCCCGAAGAGCTTACAATCTAAGAGGTATGGTGGGAGACTTACAGAGACAGCAGGTGAGGGAGTGCTGTAGATGGCAGTGCTTGGTCACAGTGGGTGATAGGAGTGACTGAGTGTGGGACAGTAACCATGAGTGCAGGCTGTTGGGATGCTTAACTTGTGGGGTGAGTTTTAAGGTTAGTCAGACTTAAATCAGAAGGTTAACACCATTTACAGGGGAAGAGATGGAAGGCTGCATGGGTGATATCAGGTGTGTGGGGCTCTGTGTATAAAGACGTACGTCTGCGCTGATGCAAGTCTATTTCTACTGTTATAGAATTTGGCGCACGGGATAGAAACGAGACTTACGTCACTTTTAACGTGACGGAGAAAACCAACGCAGAAACCCGTCAAGAAACTTTGAGCAAGCCGCACATTCCTTAATACACAGAGCTGCGCCAATGTGCAAATGTTACCGCGCTCTAACGCCTCCCACGCGCTCCACCAATAACTCACGTCCTCGAAGACAGACGCAGAGGTCGCTGAGAATGGTGCAAGCAAGGTTAATACATAGACGATGTCTGTTGCGGGTATATTTTAGTGTGAGTTGCGACAAAATAACTTTGCGCCCGAATTTGCCCTTTGATACAGAGCCCTTAGTGCAGCTACTTGGCCATTCCCAGTATCTCTCCTAAGGAGCTTAGTCCCGGAGCCGTGCCCAGCACGTGTCCAACTGGACCGGTATCACACAAGCGTAGGCACGCACGTTGCTTTGAACACGTGCTTCCTGGCACAGGTGGAGTTCAGTAACCAGATTCCAGCATCTCTTGACACACGTATGGATCTGACACACGTATGGATCTGACACACGTATGGATCTGTCACACATAGATGGATATGACACACGTATGGATCTGTCACACGTATGAATCTGACACACGTATGGATCTGTCACACGTATGGATCTGTCACACGTATGGATCTGTCACACGTAGATGGAAACCCTCCACCAAACAGTGACTTCCACCAGGAAATAATGTAACATGTCATCAAAACTCGCTACTGATGTGTAATGAGAGGAAACGGGTACACGGCGGATTCCAGCTACCTCTAGGGCCTTACATTATATGGGGACATTTCTGCCTGTTGGGGTTTGTGATAGAGGTTCTGGTCTCTGAAGTGGGAAGAACAGTTTCTCACCCCTTAGGAAAATGAAGCTGTAATATTGCACCATGTTAACGAGGAGGCTATATTAATTACACGGGCATCACGGAATCTCAATTCTGTGCGCATACAATCTCCGACTGAAATGTTTGTAGCCTGCATAGCATCTTATTCACTGCAGGTAACGTATACACCGCAGGATATCTGACAGTGCAGCGTTTAATTGCACTGTATATAAGACACATCTGCACTCCTTTCCAAATATACTCCTCTTCTGTCACACCCCTTCATTGCCAGTAGCGAGCAGGTCATTGCGTTCTCTTGGTTGCTTTGCAATGCGTTCCTGGCTCCTCTTGGAGTGTAGGGGTTAATTAGCACTTGCAATTATTTCCAGCGGACACACGAACATTGCAATATTAATGGGAAAAACAGGCTAAGTATGTAAATTGCGTCCGGCGTCAGATATTAACCCTTCACCCCCTGACAGTTACTTTTCTGTCTCACGCCATCTTTGGTTTTCTGCTAAGCCGAGTTACCAAGCAACTGTCCCTCCGAACACACCGTTCCAAAATATCGCAACACAAAGATGTTATTTAGAAGGAAAGTGGGCCTCCTGCTAGGGTAACAAGCTCCGGCGGGTCTTATAACGAGGGGCCGCGCAGCTGCATAATCTGTGCATCCAATCACTAACCAGCCACGGAGCGAGAACACGCTATATACACTGTGTCAGGTCCCGACTCCACGGACACTTTTATTATACCATGTCTTTTGGGGTGCAGCTCCCCAGAGTAGCCAGTGACCGGGGATAGAAGATGGCCTCTCCAGCTGGACCCGGGATTTGGGTTGGAACACACAATATGGGTATAAACACGACGTTTGTAGCGTCGCCGGGGGAAGTGCAGTCGGCAGTAGCCAGGTCTTCTGGAATAAGTCATTTTGTTTGAGGTAAATATGTAACAAATAAAGCTTTGAGAACGTGCACGAACCACCTCCAGCAGGCGCAGAATTGTGAGATCCTGACCCAAGGGCTTACACTCTATTATTTGGACAAGCTCAACAGAAGCCTGCCGCTCAACCTATACTAAATGACCTGTATAAATCTAATGTAAATGTTCTGTACGAGGGAAGAAAGCAACTGGAAATCCAACAACTTTGTGAAATCCTATGTGTTTCACAAGGAGGAATCTCTCTCGGTGTGCACTCTGCCTATGTAATGGTGAATGCTGCAGAGATGTCTGCAGAGTCAAATGCCCAGAACATATCAGAACAACAAAGGGAGTGCATGGATCCCAGGAGACCGCACTAACACGAAACAATAATACAATGTTATTAACATATATATCGTGTATTAAAAGTGACATACAAGTGCGAGTGTACAATGTGAATAAAATCCTCTCAGTGATAGCGGACACACTACTGCAGTCTAGTAAGGGAAATAGGGTAGGTTGTATCTCATAAGGTCTGTAAGATTTAAGACGAGAGAGAGCAGTGGGGGTGGAAGGGGTGGGAAGGAGACGGTGATGGGCAGAGCGCAGGAGATGAGCGGCAGCAGAGCGAGAGATCAGAGCTGATATGTCGGGAGGAGCAGGTGAGCAGAGAGTTTTGGAGGAGGAGAACTTTGTGGGTGATGCAAAACTTGGTGGAAAATCAGGAGAGAGATTTAAAGCAGCCGTCCAAGCTGCCGGTTTGGTTTTTTTATTCCCCCCCTTTAATATGCGCTTCAATACAATCCACACAATGATGAGTAATGAGCTAAGTTGCCGATCGATCCGTTCTCTTGTGATCGATCGGTGAAGATTCGGCTCAGGGGTTCACTAAATGACTGCAGAGGAGTATTGACTCAGTATCTGTGACTTTGTAAATAGTTGCTATAGAAACAAAAAAGGCTTGTTACATTATAATATGTTAAAAATGTCATTCAGAGTTGTTTTAACATGTTTCAAGTATTTTCTCATAGAACAGATCTGAGTTATTAATAAACACATGTAGGATATTGCTGGGTCTGTAGCTTTCAGGAGGAGATGAGCAGAAACTGTTCTGGGAGAAAGTGAAATTATTCTAGCAGCAGGATTATAGATAGCTTGCAAAGGAGAAAGTTGTGAGGCAGGGAGGCCTGTTAGCAGTATGTTACAGTAATCCAGACGGGAGAGGGTAAGGGCAGCATGAGAGATTTAGCAGTAGATTGAGGAAAGGGCGCATCTTTGTAATATTACAGAGGAAGAAGCGACAAGTGGGTGAGTGAAGGAACGGAAGGCAGGATAGATGGTGGAACCATTTACGCTGATGGAAAAGGGGGATATTGGGCAAGGTTTAGGGGGGGATATGAGGAGCTCAGTTTTAGACAGATTACATTTAAGGTGGCGGGGCACCATCCACGAGGAGATAGCCAGGAGGCAATCCGAGACTACGGACTGGATTGCAGCAGCGAGGGTCTCGTGGATACATATCGCTCTGTATCACCTGCACAGAAAGGACACCTAAGACCAAAAGAGCTGATGAGGTCACCAGGTGATAGTGTGCAGAGAGAGAGATGGGGAGGTCCCAGGTGATAGGGTGTAGAGAGAGAGGGGGAGGTCCCAGGTGATAGTGTGTAGAGAGAGAGATGGGGAGGTCCCTCTCTCTCTCTCTCTCTGTGTAAGGATAACCTCTCTCTCTCTCTCTCTGTGTGTAAGGATAACCTCTCTCTCTCTCTCTCTCTGCGTAAGGATAACCTCTCTCTCTCTCTCTGCGTAAGGATAACCTCTCTCTCTCTCTCTCTGTGTAAGGATAACCTCTCCCTCTCTCTATATAAGGATAACCTCTCCCTCTCTCTGTATAAGGCTGAGTCCATAGAGACTTCAGCCGTGCGGAGGCGCGCGGAGGCTGAGGGAAAGCGGGTGCTTTCCCTGGGCTTAGACCGCGTGCCGTCCGGGGGCGTGTCGGGGGGGGGGGGGGTGGCTGTGATGTCACGCAGCTGGTTCAACCTCATTGGGCGAGCCGCTCCCCCCCCCCCCCCCCACGGCTCTCATTGGCCCCCCAGAACACGCTCTCTCCTGCTATCTCCTCCCACAGGCCGCTCCCTTCCCCGGCTCTCACATCCTCCCGACTCTCACCCTTCCCCGGCGCTCTACCTCACACACAACGCTCCCTTCCCACCGCTCTCACCCTCCCCGACTCTCACCCTTCCCCGGCGCTCCCCCCACTCTCCCACACAGAGCATGCTCTCTGCGGCTCTCCCCTCACATAGGCCGCTCCCCCAGCTCCCCATCCCCGAGAGCGCTCCTCCGGCTCTCTCCGCCTCTCCCGTGCAAGGCACAGCACCTCCTCACCGGAGCGTCTCAGCCTTGCCTGGCCACTCTCTTCTTCTCCCTCTCCCTCCTGTCTCCTGCTGAGTCCCCCTGCCCCCGGGTATCAACGCCACCCTCGCATCACCGCCCGGCCACTCTCTTCTCCCTCCTGTTCTGTCTCCCGCTGAGTCCCCCTGCCCCCGGGTATCACCCCCACCGGATATTGCCCATCACTCCCCCCCACTGCCCCTGTGTCGGTCTCACCTCCCTTTCCCCGGTGCCCCCCTGTCACCTGCGTGTTCCGAGCCGTCCAGTGGCCTGGCAGTGCACGCATGCGCGGCTGCTCACGCGGCTCACTGTCCACCCGACGCCGGCTGCACCGGCTCCCGGACGGAGGGGAAGAACGGCGCGCCGCGGCCCTCCTGCGCCAACTCCAGGCTCCTCCCCCCTCGCTCCAATGAGGAACTGAGGCGAAGCATGGCGCAGGCCTCCTGCCCCAGCCTGCCACTCTTGCCCCCCCCCGCCAACTTCCCGAACCCACCTCCTGCCCCAGCCAGATGCCACGGGGATATCAGTGCCAGGAGGGGAACCGTCTGCCGCCAGGAACCACCACCCGGTCAAGGTAAGTCACCCACTGTCACCCACCCACCGTCTCCCACCAACCCACTGTCACCCAGTCAAAGTCAACCAACCACCCACCCACCCTGTCACTCACTCACCCTGTCACTCACTCACCCTGTCACTCACTCACCCACCCTGTCACTCACTCACTCACCCACCCTGTCACTTACTCACCCACCCACCCTGTCACTCACCCACCCACCCTGTCACTCACCCACCCACCCTGTCACTCACCCACCCACCCTGTCACTCACTCAAGTCAAGGTCAACCAACCACCCAATCAACTCAGTCAAACTCAATCAACTCAGTCACCCATCCACCCACTCAATCAACTCAGTCACCCGCCCACCCAATCAATTCAGTCACCCACCCACCCAATCAATTCAGTCACCCACCCACCCAATCAACTCAGTCACCCACCCAATCAACTCAGTCACCCACCCACCCAATCAACTCAGTCACCCACCCACCCAATCAACTCACCCACCCACCCAATCAACTCAGTCACCCACCCACTCAACTCAGTCACCCACCCACCCACTCAATCAACTCAGTCACCCACCAACCCACTCAACCACACACTCAATCAACTCAGTCACCCACCTAGCTGTCAATTTTTTTTTGCACACACTGCACACTGCACACACTCACAGCACACTGCACACACTCACAGCACACTGCACACACACACACACACTGACAGCACACTGCATACACGCATAGCACACTCACAGCACACTGCATAAATTCACAGCACACTGCATAAACTCACAGCACACTGCATAAACTCACAGCACACTGCACACACTCACAGTCAAATACACACACACACACACAGACACACTATCTCTTTAAGGGAGCTTGCTCTCGCAAGACAGAAGCAGAAGCAGGAAGCAGAGACAGGGAGAAGAGCTGCCAGATGCCGGGTAAGTGCTGTGTGCTGTTGCCGCTGCCCCACCGGGTCTGGGAACACTGGGAGAGTTCTCAGCTTTCCCCCTCCGGCGGACACAGTACTACCAAAAAAAAAAAAAATAATAATTTTTCTTCGGCGGCCATTTTTTTCCGCGACCCCGTTTAGAATGCGGTGGTCGCGGGTGGCCCCCGAGGACCGTGCTACAACGGGGTTAAGCTGTACTTACAGTATTACTTTATATGTTTTGTCAATTGGATGTTGCATTGGGCACCCCTGTCTTTTGTTGTATATATCTATATATACACACACACAAATCGTTTCAAGAAAAAAAAAAATATGACTTGTAGTTAAGTCAGCAATGTGTGTTATATTGGAAGATAAATAAGTACTTCAGTATTAAGTGATACCTTTTATAATTGTGTAACAGTGTTTCCCCCACCATCTGGGACATCCCCCTGTTACCAGTTGTATGGTGCATGCTACCTGTTGGCTCACAGAAGGCTGAGTTGTCCACCAATGGTTGTGTGGACTGCAGGACAGGCTTCTGCGGTACATACCCGACATTTCCTCTATGGTACATAGTGCCTCCATCTGCTGTAGGCTCCAGATGTATGAAGGCAATCGCCCACAGTGGAAACGGTTTCTTCTCCCCCCAGAAAGATTACACACCAGGTAGGAGGAATAGATAACTGGAACCGGTTTTATTCTTCTGCGACTACAGTATCAAGGCAGCCCTGCCCAATACAGTCACTGATCTGGTCTCCAAACTTAGGATGTGCCTGGACCTTCACTACGGGTCAAGGGCACCCGCAGCAGTCCCAGCTCTTCCTTAGCAGGACCAGGGGAAAAGGTAATCACTCACTCTCCCACTTAGACCAGGGCCTGCCAGTGCACAGCAGTCCTGTGTGATACCTTGTCTCTCTAAATGGTAGAGACACTAATGAATTTGGGGTGGCAACTCCCTTAAGTACAGTAGGGGGAAGGTACTAGGTCTGAACCCAGGATTGGGCAGAACACAGACCTAATCCCACCTCCTCCCCTGTCACTCAAGGAAGCTGCCTGTGTGGAGACAACCCATAATTGGTACTGGCACTGCCTGCTCTTACCAGGGAGGGCAGACTGGTAGCCAAACCAGGCATGGCTACAATTGGAACAATTGATATTTTAGGACAAACTTTCTAGAGTTCTACTCTGGAGTTGTGGAGCTATAGTAACTACATGTGTCTGGGTTTCTTGTATATATGTGGGTGTAGTTTGCAATTCTTCAGTGGTACTGTTGGATCCAGAAAGTTCACTAGGTTTGCCAAATAATCCATAGTTTTTTTTAGCTTAATTTATGGATGGAATGAATTGAAGGACTTGTGAAATTGTTTTAAATTGTCTTAAATTGTCTTAACTCTTTCTAATATTGAAGGAACCTAACCTTTTTCCCCCCAAGAAGGTACTTTCATATATAGAATATATGTAGACTTTTGTCCCTCACACCGCAGAATTATTTTGCTTCTTTCAAGAGTTACATTACAAGATGTTCCAGAAAATCAAGCCTAAAATCCAGCTTTAGGTATACCCACTTACAAACATACTCAAATTTCAATGCAGTACTAAATCCTATTTACATATAAAATACAGCCATTTACAATGATAAACACTTTGAAAACAATATTACAGTTGTATAATGCATAATATGCTGTCAGTCCATCCTATAGTCGATTTTAGTGAATACGCTAGCAGTAAACTACCCACAATTTATCTGCTGCATACATTTGCAAGAATTAGCATTGCCATCAGTTAACAAGATTATGCTATTAATAACCTTTAATATTTATAAACACAAACATTATGAAAACAAATGAAGCAATTAGCAAAGACAAACAGTGCATCTTTTAAAAAAACAATAGCAAGCTAAAGAATATAAAAAAAAACATCAGAAATAGGTGGGAAAGGTATTCTAGAATGTATGTATAACAAAGCATAAGATTCTTCACCATAATGCATACATATTGTAAAAGTAAATAAACAAGTGACCAAAGAAACATTTCTAATTTTCAGATTTATAGCAGCTATCAACCGTAATCTATTTATTAATGAAAGCTTTACAAAGCCTTTTTATACTTCCCAAACAGATACTTGCATATTATGGTGCCAAACGACTAAGCGGAGATGTAGGTAATCACAACACCCAGATTTGGCAGACACTCAACTCAGTGGCAGGATCCTCACATAGAAGCTTAATGAACCCCGGTTAATTTTCTGTACCTAACCCCAAAAAATGGGCTGGGAGTCTCACAGGGGTTTGCTTTTTATTTCATTTTTTTTTTTTTTTTACTGTATCCTAGCTTTAATAGGATTTAGAAATTAAGTCCTAAAGCCTACCTGAGTAAAGCACAAGAATAAATAGAACAAGGTTACTTAGGGACTCATACCTAACTGGAAAAACAATACAGCAGCAACTGTAAAGCTGTAGCGGTAAGGGTTAATAACATGACACTATTGAAGGGTTAAGTATAAGATCAGAATACATTTTTTCAGTAATCTCTGTTGCTACATTCGACTGAATTAGCTGTGTTTTTACAGAAAATACATTTTTGGAAAATATATTCAAGTTGACCTACAAACCCACAAAATATCAGTACGAGCAATTGGAAGTGATTAAACTGTACACATTGTCACTTGCTACAACACAAGTAAAGCATGAAGTAAGTAGAAGTCAGTGGGGTAGTAAGACTGTCAAGGTCCAAGAAATAAAATGATTAAGTGGAAAAAAGGTTGTTGTATTTTCCCACTGCCTTCAATGTAAGGACAGCTGTAAGGGCAATGATGATGTGAATGAGTGAGACAGTCTCCAAATGACATCCCTCAGCGTATTTGCCATTTGATCAATCAGGTGATGTGTGAGCATTACTGTCGTTAGACAGGATACTCAGCTTTAACACGAAGGAAAATTACTGGGATGCGTCTCAACCAATCATCTGTGAGATGTATCTGTCCTAACCAAAATTAACTCATGTGATAAAATAGGAGAGCCAATGTAAGGATGGAATAATTGTACAAACATGGTAAACAAGCTTGAATACGGACTTAACCTTTTCATGACCTGACCCCAGTGCATTACTTACACCCTTACTGTACCTACAAAGGAGTCAACGATACAGACCTATTTTGTATGTAGCGGTCATGTAAAATGCCTACAGTCATCTCTCCTGTTGGCAGACCCCGCATTAACGTACGCAATGGGACCGGAGCACGTATGTAACACAGGCACACCCCGCATTAACGTACGCAATGGGACCGCAGCATGTATGTAACACAGGCACACCCCGCATTAACGTACGCAATGGGAGCGCAGCATGTATGTAACACAGGCACACCCCGCATTAACGTACGCAATGGAACCGCAGCATGTATGTAACACAGGCACACCCCGCATTAACGTACGCAATGGGACCGCAGCACGTATGTAACACAGGCACACCCCGCATTAACGTACGGAATGGGACCGCAGCATGTAAGGCTTCCCTTGTAAGGCCGCGCTTATAGTGCGCACGACGCGACGGATGACGTCACCCGTCCCTATAGGGAACCATGTTAATGGTTTTGAAGCAAAAGGTGGCACTGTGTGCTCATTTGCATGTCATTTCCCAGAATCCCTTGCTGCAGTGGGAGTGCTGGGTGATAATGGTGAAAGGTGGGGTTGCAGACCTGCAAATGAGCATACAGTAATATTTCCATTTGCTATATATATATATATAAAGACATAGCATGCACAGTTAGAGATAATATATATTCTAGGCGTATGTAACATATATATCTGTTACGCACACCTGCACTTCCTTTCTCTAGAAATCAACAAGAAACTCCATATAGTGATTATGAAAGTATTGGGGACAGTAGTTAAGGTAACAGATGGGTGTGAGCAGGGGGTCCCGCTGGAGCTGAAATGAATGCAGTTCATCTCCGGAGACCCCCGGCTTCAATCCGAGGACTGTAAAGAATGTAAAAAAGGAAGATTGGGGCGGGAGCCACGCGGCCAGACTCCTGAATTAACACGGGATTGTTAGCTATATATTACATGTAAATATATTCTTTCCCTGCACACACCTCCCTGCTTAGCACCCGTGCATATACCCCTCTGCCCGTGCATATACACCTCTGCCTGTGCATATACACCTCTGCCCGTGCATATACACCTCTGCCCGTGCATATACACCTCTGCCTGTGCATATACACCTCTGCCTGTGCATATACACCTCTGCCCGTGCATATACACCTCTGCCTGTGCATATACACCTCTGCCCGTGCATATACACCTCTTCCTGAGCGCAGCTGTGCGCTGCCCGTGCATATACACCTCTTCCTGAGCGCAGCTGTGCGCTGGGGGGGGGGGGGGGGGGGGGCATGATAGTTACATAACAAAGCAGAATACTCCTCCAGCAGCCACAATAAATAATCACCCACTGCCACTTTAAACTAACACCAATCATTGATGCAGGGTTACTAAAACAGAATATCTACCCCATGGCCCCAAAACGGCAGAGGGGTCAGAGGGCAACAAAACCAGAGCATCGGGTGCTATACAAAGTCAAATATAATGTATCACCGCAAACAATAACACATCCGGTAATAAAACCCTGAACTACCAATAAATATATATCACATCATCAAGTAATGCACTGGTAATGTGAATAATGCACGGGTAACATCAAGTAATGCACGGGTAACATCAAGTAATGCACGGGTAACATCAAGTAATGCACGGGTAACATGTTAATGCACGGGTAACGTCAAGTAATGCACGGCTAAAGTGAATAATGCACCAGTACCCATTAATGCACAGGTAACATCAAGTAATGCACGGGTAACGTGAATAATGTACGGGTAACACGTTAATGCACGGGTAACGTCAAGTAATGCACGGGTAACGTGAATAATGCACGGGTAAAGTGAATAATGCACGGGTAACCCGTTAATGCACAGGTAACGTCAAGTAATGCACGGGTAACGTGAATAATGCACGGGTAACCCGTTAATGCACGGGTAACATCAAGTAATGCACGGGTAACGTGAATAATGCACGGGTAACCCGTTAATGCACGGGTAACGTCAAGTAATGCATGGGTAACGTGAATAATGCACGGGTAACCCATTAATGCACGGGTAACGTCAAGTAATGCACGGGTAACATCAAGTAATGCACGGGGAAACTGACATAAGTGCTACGGGTTAACCCGTTAATGAGGGATAAATCAAGGAAAATGCAGACGAACCCCGGTAACCCCCTCCGCGTCAAGGTGAATAATGCACGGGTAACCCGTTAATGCACGGGTAACATCAAGAAATGCACGGGTAACGTGAATAATGCACCAGTAACCCGTTAATGCACAGGTAACATCAAGTAATGCACCGGTAACGTGAATAATGTACGGGTAACACGTTAATGCACGGGTAACGTCAAGTAATGCACGGGTAAAGTGAATAATGCACCAGTAACCCATTAATGCACAGGTAACATCAAGTAATGCACGGGTAACGTGAATAATGTACGGGTAACACGTTA
>WSYH01001276.1:86460-113960 GCA_036426205.1 Ascaphus truei | reverse complement strand
AGCAATATTTCTAAACTCTCGGCCATGTATTACTTTGTGTATCTTCTTCTTATTATTATTATTATTAATAATAATACTTTGAAGGGGTTAGGAACCCTGCATCTGTTTATCTCTTTAGTAAGTCTGAAAGTGCTCAGTATACAGCTTCACATTGCTTCGTGCCCCGCAGGTTTTAACTTCTCCTTATCGCATTTCATTTGATTACCATTTGTTCCGAGATTGGAGACATATGTTCCAAAGTGCAAACATGCGCTATCTTTTATTTATGACCAGAACTGATTACAATTCAGGTTTGAGCGCGGAGGACAAAATTGTGCGGATCAAGTTAAGAGTTTGCTAAACTGTAACAGTTTCGCTCGCAGTGCTCGCTGCGCCTTTTGGCAATCACACAGGAAATCTCCATGGTATAACTGTATTTAAAGAATAATAACAAACGGGAAGGTTGTTGAAGCAAATTGTGACCCGCCGTACTGCCGCTGCCATGCGAGAGCAGAGCGCTGGTCAGTGGTTTTCAGAGCGCTCTTCTGGCAAACGGGAGAAATACGGGAAAATAAGAATTCTCGTACATGTTAAACATTACCGTGTTACCTTTTCCAGGGGTAACGATAACAAAAACCTTTTTTTTGTTTTTTTTTTTAAATGTGCATTAATAATTCAATATGATGAATTATAACTAAACTGGATATAAAAAGTAATAATTCTGTGGTACCAGCGTGTGTGGGATCACAGGACGATCTGCTGTATAGAGATCCCATCCATGCAATCTTCCTGCGACATAATGATCACTGGATCCCACAAGGATCACAGCCCTGGTGACATGCAGTGGACATGATTAAGGATCACAGCATAACTTGTGTTCAGAATGCCTAAACATCACACATTTCCATTGGAAAATATGTGTAAATAAAATTGATTATTGTGGGCGGAGGGGCTGGTAATCTGTAGTCGGTCCCTCTGGCACTGAAGTGGTTAATAAAGTGTAACATGCATTCGTGTGACTCATCCAGACGCGAATGTTTACGAGGTTACCCGCGTAGCTGCCAGTACGACTTGCCAATTTCTCTGAAAGCAAAGGGGTTAAATAAAAAAAATTACAGCTTTAAGCTGCAAATTAAACGGGATTGAGTGAGAACAATGCTTGGAAGAAAAGCCCTGAATCCTAAAATACCCGCTGCTCAGACAATGTAATCATGCATGGTAAAGGTATCATTTCGAACCGATCCTTCCTGAGAAATAAGAAGGTCGTTACGCACGGCAGTAATTTTAACATTAATTACTAATATGTTGCGTTAATTCTTCTCCTGAAACTGCACTATCATGTTATAAGGTTAATTGACAGGTCTGCTTTCTTAATTAGATTTCACTTCTGAATCACCAAAGTTTCAGCAGTAATAAACCGCCACAAAGCGCAGCACATGTGACCCGAGAGCGCGGTTCTGTGAGCGTTACACACGGAAATAACATCTGGTTTCATCACACTGGGGCCAGGCGCCATAATACATGTTAGAGATATATGCAGACGTGTAAGAGCTCACGACATTGGCTGGCACACGCCATTATTTTCTTGTTACAGTAAATAAAACTGGCACATAGTCATAGATCATTTAATAGTTCTGTGTCCTAACTTATTCCAGATGTATTAATACCAAGGCAAGCACAGCATTACAAGCACGGGTCAGGGAAAAGGCTGACATGATGCTATCATTGTGTCAAGTGCACGTTCCTGATGGCATTCCCACAGCTGAATTATTCTTAATGATATACAGAGCAAATACAACGGGGTGAGGTGTGCAAAGTGCCCAGAAATCCAAATATAGCAAATATAATGGTCATGAGCCTGTTATCACCCTGTCTGCTACAATGTGCAAAACTATGCACTATCTGGCCTTTGTGGCAAGGAAGAGGTTAACCTGTATCCCAGTTACAAATCTGGCCCAAAGACCAGTACACGAACATCCCCAAACGTATCAAAGAGAAAGATCCAACACAACAGCTATTTGTTATTTGTTCATTTTCACCAGTATTGCAGCAATGAAACATCGCCCCAAAACCCTGACTCCTCCCCTAACTCCCCCTATACCCTCGCCCCAAAACACTGACTCCTCCCCTAACCCCCCCTATAACCTCGCCCCCAAACACTGACTCGCTCCTCCCCTAACTCCCCCTATAACCTCGCCCAAAAACACTGACTCTCTACCCCTATAAGCTCACCCCTATAACCTCGCCCCAGATCACTGACTCTCTCCCCCTATAACCTCGCCCCGGGAACACTGACTCTCTCCCCCTATAACCTCGCCCCAGAACACTGACTCTCTCCCCCTATAAGCTCGCCCCTATAACCTCGCCCCAGAACACTGACTCTCTCCCCCTATAAGCTCACCCCTATAACCTCGCCTGGGTGCAGAATTGTCATCAAGCCCTTGATACATTGATGCAAAGTAACACGGTGTCAAAATGGCACCATTTCTTTGTGAAGTATCGCCCTAGTTTGTGACACCCAATAGAACGCCCCCAAAGCACAAGAGAAGTGTAAGCCGGTTATTGTGGTTCCAGGACACAGCCGGAGCGCACGTTACCGATTTGTATCGTTACACATATTGTCACACAGTCAGGTATAGAAATTCTGCCTGTGACTGCAGCCCGATCAATCAATGCCGATCAGGACGTCCGCCGAAGCATTACACCTGTATGTATGGCTTTATTTGTATAGCTCCATTAATGTACACAGCGCTTCACAGCAGTAATAGTTACAATCATATAAATAATAAGATATAAATAACACATAATACAATATAAATAACACAAAGGGTAGAAGTGCTTCAGACTTAAAAGTAACATTTAGGAAAAGGAGTCCCTGCTCCGAAGAGTTTACAATCTAATTGGTTGCTAGGAAGAACGTACAGAGACTGTAAGAGGGCGTTCTGGTAAGTGCGTCTGCAGGGGGCCAAGGTTAATGTATGAGGTGTTAATTATCAGCCATCGAGCTACTCATATGCTTCCTTAAGCAGGTGTGTCTTAAGGTAGGTTTTAAAGGTGGATAGAGAGGGTGTTAGTCGGATATTGAGGGCAACAGAGGAAAGGGCATATCTTTGTAATACTGCGGAGGAAAGAGCGACAAGTTTTAGAAACTTTTTGAATGTGAGAGGAGAAAGTGAGAGAGGAGTCAAGTGTGACCCCTAGGCAGCGTGCTTGGGCTACTGGGTGAATGATCGTAGTTCCAACAGTGATGTGGAAGGAGGTAGTAGGGCCAGGTTTGGGAGGAAGTATGAGGAGCTCTGTTTTAGCCATGTTGAGTTTCAGTCTGCGGATGGCCATCCAGGATGATATCGCAGAGAGACATTCAGAAACTTTAGTCTGTACAGATGTAAGGTCAGAGATAGAAAAGTATATTTGTGTGTCGTCAGCGTAGAGGTGATAATTAAACCCGGAGAGGGATTTCAGCAGGAGAGATGCTGAGACAGATTTAGGCGAGAGTATAGTGATTCTGGCAGCAGCGTTTAGGATATATTGTAGGGGGGGACAGGTGAAAGGCAGGAAGGTCAGAAAGCAGGAGGTTCCAATAGTCAAGACGGGAGAGAATGAGGGTCTGCGTCAGAGTTTTAACAGTAGAGCAAAGGAGGAAAGGGTATATCTTTGCAATATTGCGGAGAAACAACATGACAGGTTTTAGCTACATTTTGAATGTAAGAGAATATGAAGGAGTCAAATGTAACAACTAGGCAATGTGCTTGTGATTCTGGGTGTATGATAGTGCATCCAACAGCAATGTAGAAGGAGGTAGTAGGGCCAGGTTTGGGAAGATGTATGAAGAGCTCTGTTTTTGACATTTTAAGTTTGAGTTGGCAGTGTGCCATACAGGATGATATAGCAGAGAAACATTCAGAAACGTTGCTTTGTACAGCTGGTGTACGATCAGGAATAGAAAAGTAAATTTGTGTGTCATCAGCATAGAGGTGATATTTGAACCCAAGAGATGTGATTAGGTCACCTAGAGAGAAAAGAGAAGAGGTCCCAGGACAGAGCCCTGGGGTACCCCCACAGAGAGATTGATAGAGGAGGAGGTGTTAGCAGAAGAGACACTGAAAGTACGATGGGAGAGGTAAGAGGAGATCCAGGATAGAGCTTTGTTACGAATGCCAAGAGCATGGAGAATGTGAAGGAGAAGAGGGTGGTCCACGGTGTCAAATGCTACAGAGAGGTAGAGGAATATGAGCAGAGTGTAATGACCTCTGTCTTTGGCAGCATGGATCATTTCTTTCCCTTGTTCTCTCCTCTACTGGTTGAATGTTCATTGAGTTTCACTCTGTTTTTAACGTGTGTGAAGGTGCAGTCCCAATGGTTTAAATATGTCAAGTGCCTAATATGTTATCCGCTGTTCCATGACATGATATATCACACAGTTATAGGGCCATGCAGATTGCGTTTATAAGGGCTGCGGGAAACAATGGGAGATGTGTTCTCCTTGCATTGGGTTGATGGAAATGATGACGGTTTCTCTATGGTAAGCAGCGGTGCCCGACTCAGGGCTGTTATATACTGCATGCGGCCGCGCGTGCCTATGTGAACGCGCATGCACTTGCCGCATGCTTTTTGTAAGTATACTGTGTTGAGTAAGTATACACTGTTGAGTGTGTTTATGTGTGTGTGTGTGTGTGTGTGTGTGTGTGTGTGTGAGTGGTGTGTGTGTGTGTGTGTGTGTGTGTGTGTGTGTGTGTGTGTGTGTGTGTTTTTATGTGTAACTTATTATTTATTTAAAAAAAAAAAACATTGGTAAAAATAATTTTTTTATTAGTTTGTGCAGACACACAAATACATACACACACACACACACACACACACACACACACACACATATACATACAGGCATACCCCGCTTTAAGGACACTCACTTTAAGTACACTCGCGAGTAAGTACATATCGCCCAATAGTCAAACGGCAGCTCACGCATGCGCCTGTCAGCACGCCCTGAACAGCAATACCGGCTCCCTACCTGTACCGAAGCTGTGCACAAGCGGGGAGACTATAGAGCCTGTTACACATGCGTTATTTACATCAGTTATGCACGTATATGACGATTGCAGTACAGTACATGCATCGATAAGTGGGAAAAGGGAGTGCTTCACTTTAAGTACATTTTCGCTTTACATACATGCTCCGGTCTCAATGCGTACGTTAATGCGGGGTATGCCTGTAGTTACATAGTTACATACATGCTCCGGTCCCATTGCGTACGTTAATGCGGGGTATGCCTGTGTTACATAGTTACATACATGCTCCGGTCTCAATGCGTACGTTAATGCGAGGTATGCCTGTGTTACATAGTTACATACATGCTCCGGTCCCATTGTGTACGTTAATGCGGGGTATGCCTGTACTGTACATACACATGCATACATATATACACACACACATATACATACATTCAGTGCCGGTAGCGGCGCGAAAATATTATTTTCCTCATCTTCGCCGCTGTCTGTGGGCTCCCCTCTCCCTGCCGTGCGCGCGCGGCCCTTGTATAGAAAGGCTGACTCACGTCAGCCAACTAAAATTCCGCGCGCACGCACGGCGTAGCACGCGCCCGGCGTAGCACGCGCCCGGCACTATAGAACGTGCCTTCCTGTATTCCTTCCTCTGCATGAAGCAGAGAGAGCTGGCCAGGAAACGAGGGCTGTTGTTGCATCTCACGGTGATATGTCCCATTTCAGAGACCAGTATTTAAATCCCACGGCCGCACTTCCTTTCTCATATGGTAAATGACAGAATCCCGTGAGCGTTTGGCTGGCAGCGAGATTAAAACTCAGGAACAGATTGTCACGCACCAGAGCTAATGTGAACGCGGGGTTATACAGCTGACAGGAGATCTGATATTTAGATGTAATAAAGCTCACAACCCGTTACTTAGAACGACGGAAATCATTAAACTGACATCAAAAATACACTCCGACACCATACATTTTTATCAACCGATAACAGAACGATTAGCACAATCTGTGCGGTTATTTCCTGAACAAACAGCAGTTATTTTGATTTAATTATGGGTATTGGCTTTAAAGGAACATTGCATGGTAACACCTCACCTCTATGTGCTGTCCCGCCCCTTGCGCTGTCCCGCCCCTTGCGCTGTCCCGCTCCTCACTAACCTTTCTCACTACAAATAAAGTGGAAAAGTTGGACAAGAAAATATTTTGTGATAAAAATATTATACATTTCTATATATGTTATATAAACAAAAATAACAATAATGTACAGTGCTTAGGCCAGGGGTGGGAAGTCCAGTTCCCAAAGGCCACCAACAGGTCAGGCTTTCAGTATAACCCTGCTTCAGCAAAGGTGGTGCAGTCGAAGACTGAGCCAGTGATTGAGCCACCTGTGCTGAAGCAGGGATATACTGAAAACCTGTCCTGTTGGTGGCCCTGGAGGACTGCCATTACCCACCCCTCTGCCGTTGCCCACCCCTGCCCTAAGCACTGTTCTCATCTCGTTATAAAACTGGGACGCTCTCAAAAGGAGTTTTGCTGCTTCAGTCTGGAGCTGGAAGTCTCTCGGGAAGAGATTTACAGTCTCCCAAAAAGAGTTTCCGTTTCGGTACCGAGCAGAAGGTCCTGCGGAAAGAGGTTAAGGCACTCAGTACAGAGCGGGATGTCTCTCGCCAGGAGGTCCCCGGTCTCAGGACAGAATTGTACATCTTCCAGAATGAGGTTCATAGAGCTGGATGCCTCTCTCCAGGAGGCCAGCAGTCGCCACACGGAACTGGAATTCTCTTAAAAGGAATTTCACAGTCTTTTATCTGTGTCTGTAGGAGGAGGGGGTATTATGTGTGTGTGTAGGGGTGGGGGGTATCATGTGTGTGTGTGTACGGGTAGGGGGTATTATGTGTGTGGGGGGAGAGAGGTGGTGTGGGGTGGGAGAGAGGGGGTAGAGAGGTGGAGGTGGGAGAGAGAGGTGGGGGTGTAGGGGGGAGGAGGAGAAGAGAGGAGAGAGATAGGAGAGGAGAGAGAGGTGGAGAGTAGGGGGGAGAGAGAGAGTGTGATGGTGTAGGGGAGAGAGAAGAGGTGAGGGAGAGTGGGGGGGGGGAGAGAGAGGTGGGGTGTGGGGGGAGAGAGGGAGGGTGTGGGGGAGGAGGAGGTAGGGGTTGGGGGGAGGGAGAGAGAGGGAAGGGTGTGTGGGGGAGAGAGTTGAGGGTGTAGGAGGGTGGAGAGGTGAGGGTGTGGGGGGGAGAGGTGAGAGATAGAGAGGGGGGTCTCACAAGACTGCCGACTCTGGGGGTAGGTAGGGGGGGTCCAGTGGAAACTGTAGTCCTTGGCCCTGGGAAAGCTGTCTGCGGCCCTGTGGAAACCCAACTGGAAAGTTCTCTATCAAGCCATGATATTTATGACCCAGTCCAGTCAGGATTCAGAAGACGGCACAGTACTGAACCAGCTCTGGCTCGTGTGCTGAATGATCCCCTGATGGTGAGAGACAGAGGTGACTGTTCGATCTTGGTACTTGACCTCTCTAAGGCATTTGATACTGGGGACCGTGGGATCTTAATGGAGCGCCTGAAAGATTTCTTTGGATTGGGTGGCACAGTTCTCAGCTGGCTCAGATTCTCTCACTGGCAGGTCAAGGAGAGTATCTTCAGGAGTGTCCTCCTCAGCACCAGTGCCCGTCATGTGGAGCGCCGCAGGGTTCTATCCTATCTCCTATGTTGTTCGCAGTGCACATTCTGCCACTGGGTGACATAATCAGACGACATGACCCGGGTTATCCCTGCTATGCAGATGATGCTCAACTCTACTTATCCTTTTCACCAGGCACTAAGGACACATTATCAGTCTATAATAGATGTTTATCTGAGCTCCTCGAGTGAATGAGTGCCAGTGGGTTGAGGTTGAATCCTGATAAGACAGAAGTGCTCGTGATGGATGCTCACCGTCAGAAGACAAGACTGCAGTTAGGTCACACACTGGATTTAAGCCTGGGGGCTCCCAGCTGCTAAACTCTGTCCGTGTGAGGAATCTTGGTGTTGTCCATGACTGTGACTTGACCCTTAAACATCAGGTGTCAGTCGTGATCAAATCTTCATTCTTCCACCTAAAGACCATAGCCAGGATTAAGCACCTGATCCCCCCAGAGGATCTTACTACGCTTGTCCATGCCTTTGTGTCCTCACGCACTGGCTTGTTAGCTTGTTGACATTTAAAGCACTACTGTAAATGTCCAGGGTCCCTGCTATCTGCAAGATATTCTAGTTCCCAACACTCCCATTTGATCACCTCAATCTGCAGATGTAGAATTCCCAACAGTTCCCAGAATCCCCGTGACTTCCTTTGGCGCCCGACCTTTTAGCCACGCCGCTCCCACTCTCTAGAACAGTCTGCCCCGTACAGTCCGAGAGGCCCCCTCTCTGGGAATCTATACAAACAGGCTTAAGACCTGTCCACCCAGGCATTTAATTAATTAACCACAACCTGTCCGGCATTTAATAGCTACAGTACCGTCCCATCCTGTATTGTATCTTTCCTTGTGTTTGGCCTCGTTTATAACCTTAAATGTTCTCTTCTTTTTCCCTTTCTGTAACTGTGAAGCTTTGAGTCCCATCGGGAGGAAAGCGCGATATAAATAAAGGATGTCTGCATTGTGCCTGTGGGACATTCCAACGAGTTACCACGTTATTGCTACGGGGGAACCATGGAGCCAAGGAACTCTATCTGTGCACTCAGTTCCGTGGGAAGATTTGTGTGTGCCCACCGTGTGACCGGAAGAGGAAACACATTACCGACCCTACTTGAAAGCGGTGTTCCGTCACACCGGTCTCCAGCTGGTACCCGAGGAATGATCCTTATTGTTTTCAATGCACATTTACCAGCTACACTTGTGAGTATAGTTGGATTTGATAGAAATCAATAAATTGTTTTATTTATACGAAATCAAGCTATGGAGCCTGCACTCTCCTTCTTTGTTATATATGTAACGGTGTTTCCCACACCCAATCACAGATAGGGGCCATTACAGGGCGTGTGGTACAGGGCAACAGGAGGGCCGAGTCGTCCGCGGTGACTTGGGGACACAGGAACAGACTTCTGGGGTTCATATCCCACATATCTCCTTAGCAGTGCAGCGCCTCCATCTGCCGTCGCCTCCAGGGATATGGAGATGATCTCCAACGGTAGAACTGATTACCTCTTCCCCCAGTTAGATCACACACCAGGCCTGAGGTATAGTGCAAACAGGAACGGTTTATTACTACGGTCTGCAGTAACACAACAGGTACTTAGCAGCCTTCTGCCGGATACAGTCTCTTGGCTAAGCTATCACTGAAGATGGTCCCTGGACCATCACTACAGGCCAAGGGCACCCGCAGCCGTCCTAGCTCTTCCCCACCTCCCTAGCGGAGGTATAATCACACTCACTCCTCCCCGCAGGGAAGAGCACATGTCCTGCCCTTAAGTACAGCATGGAGGCGGGCACCCCGTTGTCCCAGCTACAACAGGATGTACCCCTCCCTGCTGTCGCTGTATATATATGTATATATACATACCGTACCACAACGCAGCAGAATAAGTGTCCATGCAGCTTTCAGGTTACAGACAGATTGGGGGAGATGAATCCTTCCTGCTCCATGTACCAGTCTCACTCACACATCACTGGGGGGTGGGGGTTGGTGGGGGTGCAGATGGGGGGATACCAGTCTCACTCTCACATCACTGGTCACATAGTCTGGGAAGTCCCAACCTCTCCAGCTCCTCTGACAGAAGCTTCAGCGCAGAGTCTCGGGGACACTATTCCACGTGCTGACAGCTTCTTATCATCGCTGGAGTAAGAGCAGCTGCACTAACATTGACCTAGAAGATGAAGGGAGCTCCCCCCACCCCCCCTAAGGGAGGGTCACCCCCCCCAAAACATTGTGCCCACTCTTGTTTTATTCACCAATTTAGTGTGAATAAAGCGTGGTACTGTAACCATAAAAGTGCCAGATTCACTTCGTGCAGCTGCTCTGCTGTGATTTCTGCGGGTCCGTGGCAGGACGCCCGTGGCAGACGAGCACGGTAGCCACGTAACCAAAGTAAAGACGTCCTGTGAGAAGTGGTACACAATAATCTTCTTAACCCATTCACTGCCGCAAAGGCCAGCAAACCTAGCACTGCCAGGAAACACGCGAATGCAGAAAAATAATAATCCTAAAAGGAAACCAGGCGTCAGAAAACAGTGTGCGGATTAACAACGGGGGCAGTCACGGCCCATGTTTACTCAGCAGCGCTACTATATAAAACACCCTTCCACCCATTCATATGGAATAGCATCACTTAGTAAATGTGTGCCTAAATTCATGTCCTGTTGTTTGGCTCTATTCAGGGGTTATAATGAATGTCCGATAAACAGATATTTAAGGTAAAAGATGTATTGTATGTATGTTTGTGTGTATGTGTGTGTGTGTGTGTGTGTGTGTGTGTGTGTGTATGTATGTACGTATGTATGTCTTTATTTATATAGCGCCGTTTAATGTACATAGCGCTTCACAGCTGTAATACACGTGACAATCATATAAATAACAAATAATACAAATAACAGATCATGGGAATAAGCGCTTCAGACTTAAAAAGTAACATTTAGGAAGAGGAGTCCCTGCTCTGAAGAGCTTACAATCTAATTGGTAGGAGACATACAGAGACAGTAGGAGGGCGTTCTGGTAAGTGCGTCTGCAGGGGGCCAAGCTTTATGTATCATGTATAGTATTAGCCGCGGAGCTACTCATATGCTTCGTTTAACAGGTGTGTTTTAAGGTGGGTCTTAAAGGTGGATAGAGGGGGTGCAAGTTGGATATTGAGGGAGAAAGGTTTGAGTGAGAAAGGTTTCAGGCGGGAGAGGGGTTTAGATACAAAGGGGGTAGAGAGTAGACATCCTTGAGAAGAACGCAAGAGTCGGGATGGTGCATAGCGAGAAATTAGGGCTGAGATGTAAGGAGGAGCAGAAGAGTGTAAAGCTTTAAAAGTGAGGAGAAGAATGGAGTGTGAGATGCGGGATTTGATAGGAAGCCAGGAGAGGGATTTCAGGAGGGGAGATGCTGAGACAGATCTAGGAAAGAGTAGAGTTATTCTGGCAGCAGCGTTTAGGATAGATTGTAGGGGAGACAGGTGAGGAGATAACTTCAAAGCCACAGAGCGTAGCCCAGAAATAAAATTAAGCAACATTTTAATACATTGTACAGCAATATCACTGTTGTAAACCCTGCTGGCAGTGAAGGGGTTATATACAGTGAAACTACATCACAGGGTTGGGGTTTCTGCCCCCTCCTAAGGTGCCCCAGCATTTCACGTTGTATTATCTCCTTTGGTGCTAGTGAGACTTGCCACTGACCGCTTGGGAATGCGGCTAGTTAGGGCTGCAGGTTTCCTTCAAGTTGCTATGTCATCCCTAAGCCCAGCAGCCCTTTGTCCTCACATCACAGCTCGGACAGGCTCTGTATCTCACACAGACACACAGCCTCTGTATCTCACACAGACACATAGCCTCTGTATCTCACACAGACCATCGTATCAGACACTACCTCTGTATCTCACACAGTACACATAGCACTCTGGTATCTCACACAGAAACACAGCTCTTGTATCTCCAGACACAGCTCTGTATCTCACACCCGACACACAAGCCTCTGTATCTCACACGACACATAGCCTCTGTATTCAACACAGACCACATAGCCTCTGTATCTCACACAGACACACAGCCTCTGTATCTCCACAACACGCCTCTGTACTCACACAGACACAAGCTCTGTATCACACAGACACATACCTCTGTATCTCACCACAGACACATACCTCTGTATCTCACACAGACACATAGCCTCTGTATCTCCACAGACACATAGCCTCTGATCTCACACAGACACACACCTCGTATATCTCACCACAGACACTAGCCTCTGTATTCACACAGATAACATAGCCTCTGTACTCACACAGACACACAGCCTCTGTATCTCACACAGACACTAAGCCTCGTATCAGCACTATCATCTCACAGACCACAGCCTCTGTATCTCACACAGACACCAGCCTCTGTATCTCACACAGACACAAGCCCGCTGATTCCACACAGACACACTAGCCTCTGATCTCACACAGACACAAGTCCTCTGTATCCACACAGACATAGCTCCTACATTCGTGATCCACACAGACAACCATAGCCTCTGTATCTCACACAGACACATAGCCTCGTATCTCACACAGACACAAGCCTCTGTATCTCACACACGACAAGCCTCTGTATCTACACAGACACAAGCCTGTATCTCACACAGACACATAGACCATAGTGATCTCACACCGACACAACCTCTGTATCTCAACACAGAAAACAAGCCTCGTATCTCACACAGACACAAGCCGCTGTATCTCACACAGACACATAGCATCTGATCTCACACAGACACATAGCTTGTATCTCACCACAGACACACAGCCTCTGTATCTCACCACGACACACAGCCTCTGTATCTCACACAGACACATAGCCTCTGTATCTCACACAGACACATAGCCTCTGTATCTCACACAGACAACAGCCTCTGTACTCACACATGACACACCTCTACCTCACACAGACACATAGCCTCTGTATCTTCACACAGACACATAGCCTCTGTATCTCACAGCCTAACTCTTGTATCCACACAGACACATAGCCTCTGTATCTCACACAGACACACAGCCTCGTATCTCACACAGACACACAGGCCTCTGTATCTCACACAGAACACAGCCTCTGTATCTCACACAGACAAATGCCTCTGTATCTCACACAGGACACTACAGCCTCTGTCTCACACAGAACATCAGCCTCGTATCTCACACAGCAAACACAGCATCTGTATCTCACACAGACACACAATTAGCCTCTTGTACTCACACAACACAAAGCCTCTGTATCTCCACACAGACACCAAGCCTCTGTATCTCACACAGGGACTCATAGCCTCTGTATCTCTACACAGACACTAGCCTCGTGACCTCACACAGACACATAGCTGTATCTCACACAGACACATAGCCTCTGTATCTCACACAGACACATAGCTCTGTATATCACACGACACATAGCCTCTGTATCTCACAAAACAAGCCTCTGACTCCACAGACACACAACCCCTGTATCTCACACAGACACACAGGCCTCTGTATCTCACACAGAACACACAGCCTTGTATCTCACACAGACACACAGCCTCTGTATCTCACACAGCACACAGCCTCTGTTATCATCACACAGACACACGCCTCTGTATCTACACAGACACATAGCCTCTGTAATCTCCACACAGACACAAAGCCCTGTTATCTCACACAGACCACACAGCTCTGGACTCACACAGCACACACAGCCTCTGTATCTCACACAGAACAACAGCAACCTCTGTATCTCACCACAGACACACAGCCTATGTATGCCACACAGACACATAGCCTCTGTATCTCACACAGACACACAGCCTCTGTATCTCACACAGACACATAGCCTCTGTATCTCACACAGACACATAGCCTCTGTATCTCACACAGACACATAGCCTCTGTATCTCACACAGACACACAGCCTCTGTATCTCACACAGACACACGGCCTCTGTATCTCACACAGACACATAGCTCCCATGCCTGTGAGGAGTGGGCTGGCACAGTCTCTACCTTACTTGGCACTGGAACACACGGCCTAATTTAGCACTGTGGCCCTGAGCTGAACTCCTGCTCTCCGTGAACCCATCAGCCGGCCATTGGGTTCCATTGTTGCGGAGTGTGACATTTCCGCCTCTTCTCGCGCAGATACCATCTTTATTGCCCTGACTTAAAAGAACATTGTTTTAACCTGAAACTTGAAGACACAAAGGCATCACAGGCTGGTGAGGATGCAACGGGTCCGGCTCGGACTGGACTGGTTTTAGATCCCCTGTCCCATCGGATTTTCCTTACACGTCACTGCGCTGCATATGGTATTAAACACGTTAGCGCCAGTTTATACACCATGATAATTAGATGAAAATGTATCACTACAAGTGAATACAGATATTAAGGGCAATATTCACTAAATGATGATAAGCGTTAGCCCAACAGGTCAGGTTTCAAGGATATCCCAGCTTCAGCACAGGTGGCTCAATCAGTACCCAGTTTGACTGGGATATCCTGAAAACCTGACTTGTTGGGGTGGACGTCGGGCCTGGAGTTGAGCCCCCAGTCTACTGCCCAATACCAGTTCCATTCCTACTTAGCAATGGCCATTGAGGGCCATATTTACTAAACGATGCTATTTACAGAAATGCTGCTTCGTTTCTTCAAGCTATTCATTTGGAAAGTAAAAATGGCTGCCGGCGTTGTCACTGAGCGAGGGGATCGCCGCTGTGATGTGCAGCTTTTCTCATCATTTATCGGCTGCTGGAGCCAGGACCTATTTTCCTGTTGGGACGAACAGATATATAATGTTTCATCAAAAGGCGGCCTCCCGTGGTACAAAGTTCTGCTCCAGAGGTGAGAAACAGGACAGAAAACAAATATTGGCAGCTTTGCTGATTTGGATGCGAATAGAGATACTCAGTGTTATTATACAGTGCAGCAACTTCATTTTCAAGAGTAGACGTTGGTATTTTTTTTTTTTAGGAAAAATGTTGTTTTACCCAGGGGCGGGCAACTCCAGTCCTCAACGGCCACCAACACCTCAGGTCTTCAGGATATCCCTGCTTCAGCACAAGTGGCTCAGCTTCAGCACAGGTGGCTCAATCACCGGCCCAGTCTTCGACTGAGATACTGATTGAGCCACCTGTGCTGAAGCAGGGATATCCTGAAAACCTGACCTGTTGGTGGCCCTTGAGCACCCCTGGGTTAACCCTTTCTCTGAAACTCAATGCAAAAGTAATGTACCTACAACACGCAAAGCAGCGAGCAGCAGATCTATATTTCACCCCCGAAATATTGGGGCTCTTAATGTTTTGAGACAGGACAAACCCCCTCTCCTCCCAGCCCTGCAAGATTGAGACCCAGCGACCCACGCAAGGTAAACATACGCTTTGCTATTTGTTCATTTGCTTTGTACTTGTCTGCGCTGCTTCTCACCTGGAGATTAGTGAGCTATCTGAAATATACTCACTCCCGCTTTATGGTGCGGCATCACATGCCCCCTGTGTTAGTTTTCTGTTGCTGATGTTACTTGGAGGTGTTCTCATTCCACGCTACAAGTATCTGAGAGACGAGCGTCTAGATAAACACGGCTCTCGTCCCCGCAGCTTGGGAATCTCTGCAACATTCCTGTTTAGGTTTCAACTGGTGAGAAGACGCTAGGAAAGAAGTCTACGTGCGTTACATTTGTGTCATGTGCATGATCCCCACATAAACTCCTCCCCCACACAGGAGCCGGCGAGATCGCACAGCGCACAGCGGCCGTTCTATGGCCAGGTCCATAGTGCCTTCGCCCGTGCGGAGGCGAGTGCGGCCGCGACGTGCGGTTTTTGGCCATGGTATGCGCGACATCCGTGGCGTGTCTAGGGGCGTGCCAGTGACGTCATGGAGCTTGTTTGCCCTCATTGGGCGAACCGCTCACGTGACCTGACCTGACTGTCGCGCACGCCTCATGGACGCAAACACTGCCTTAAAGCAGTCTGTTCGCTCAGCGTGCGGACGCCTCCGCGCGGTCTGCAGTACCGTGGTCCCAGCCTTACTGTCTCGCACGGGACTGAAAGGTTCGCTCGCGCTTGAAAACCTGACCTGGTGGTGGCCCTTGGGGACTGAAGTTTCCCACCCCTGCTCTAGACAGATGTTGTCACCGAATATAACCACACTCAGGCATACTTGTCACTGTACTATAATATTTGGAATTCCTAAATATAATAAGATTATTTAGTAAAGTAGCATATTTCAAAACGGCTTCAGACTGCTGTTTCATATGCTAACCCTGTTGGTAACTGTAATACTCAATGTTATCTTCACGATATTCTGTACCCAGCATTTACAGTCATATTTTTCCTGGTAAAATATTTGATCAATATTAAGTGAAGGATAATTGGCAATTTGCAAGCGAAAAAATGGGACGATCTTCATACTTATTTGTTTCCAGCTTTTGTAAAACGCTCCCTACATTTCTGTGATGTTGTGTGTAAGTTGCTGAGCTTTTTTTGCATGTGGAGATTTTTGTGACATGTAAAATCTTTGCTGCGTTCCGAGATGGCTGCGGATACGCGGTTTTGTACGTGCGCTCTGCCACGGTGTTACACAGTGTGTGTGTTTCAGGAGGTCTGCATACGCCGTGAATAATGCACAGCCTGAAACATTCTTCCCACTTAGCTATCTGTTAGGAAGCATTAAACATTTAATATATTGGATTCTTTCTTTCCCTCTGCTCTAATGATCCTCGCATGTCATTTCCTCCCTAAGGAGCCATCACCCCCTCACTAGCGCAGGATACAATCTTAAAGGCCCTATCTCTTTGTCACCAGAGTTGTAATAAAGTTAAAGCAGCAATTCCCCCCTACAGGTTTTTACCTTACAGAGGGGTCCTCCGGAGTTGAATTGTGCATGGTGTAGCCCCGGAGACCCCCATCCACCTCCCCTGCTTCCCGGGACACTTACAGGGCTAGTGATCAGTGATTATTCTCCCTTTAGGGAAATCAAAATGGCCCCTGAATTGTGCTGATCCTGCGGGCCCGAAGGAAGGCGAAATATGTCCATGAAGAACACAGGAAACGCGGCCTGTAACTACCTCATGAACCTCTCAATTCCACCAATGACTTTTCACATATTCTGAGCCAGTAACCGATCCACTTTATTTTTAGCTCCATTTTCACCCTTTTCTTTGGCATTTCTACCTGTGACAGGGTGAAGTCAGGTACTGATAATTATGCCTGGGAAACCTACATCTGAGTCCTTCATCCAGCACCCAGAAGGTTAACCCGGTAAGAATACTTGGCCAATCAGCAAGTAAGCTGAGCCAGCTGACAACCAGCTTGATAAGGAGGCTACTGCTTATAGTAGGTGGCTGACTCAGGCTATAGAGCTGTCCTGTGCAAGCTGCTATCCAGAAGGATTTCCTAAACTCTCTCTAGGGACAGAGATTCCCAAACAAATACAGTAAGGATTTTAATATTGTTGCATAGCTATTGTGAGAAATGTTATGGGATTGGGAACTGGACAAAGCCAGCCAGCCCGATAGATAGGGCCTGGAATGTTTAGCAAGATCTCCCTATGGGGAGTAGGTGTTCTTTTAATGAGTTTGTTTTGCCGTAAAGGGACAGTGTGCCCAAATGTTTATTTTTGTTGTGGAGATATAAAACCACTCAACATTTGGTTTACCCTGAAACTGCGCGTGTGGACTATTGTCTGCCCTCGCCTACAGGCCGCCCTGCCACACTGCCCCTCTTGGGAAATCCAGCTGGTTCGTGGTTCTGCCTCTCTGTGCAGCTGACAGCCGGAGCGTCGCCGCGGACGTTATGTTGCTGCTTTTATCGCTTCACTTTAGCAAAGACCTTTTATTTTTTGATTGGCCAGTAAAAGAATATAAAGATCTTGTGAACCGGGGGCTCCAAAGCTCCAAAGCACGGGGAAAGAAACGGGGAAAGGATTAAAAGCTGCAGTCCCACCTGTTTCAGCGAGCTTTTTTCTTCACCGCTGAACCGTGTTGTTTTGATCCCCGGAGACCGCCCAGATCCCGAGATAATTATCGGTGTAGGTATTATTGTTCTCTGTCTATTAGGAAGCCCCAACAGATGGTCCTGGCCATTTATAATTCCTTTGAGGGAGCTTTAACACCAGTAATTAAACCAGTAAGTACTGTATCTCGAGAACTGGGAGGTCCCAGTAGCTAAAAATAACAAGGTTCCCAAACTGTGAAAAGTTGGATTGTAGTTTTAACTGAAATACAAAGGGGGTAACCCATCTCCTATACTGCAAGAGGACAAGCAACACACAGCAAAGCAATAGATGTATGTGAAACTCCCCTATCCCCCCCCTCCCCCTACAGCCACGGTAGTCCTCCAAGGCAGCTCTATGCTGTACTGCCAGGGATTCAGACCTAGACGTCTCGTCTGACGTCACCACGGGGCGCCACGCGGTCGCTCCAACGTCATCACATGGGCGTCAGCGTCGTGGTTATGCGACTGAACAGGGAGGGGTGAGTATCAGGGGGGTGATATATATTTTGACTGTTTTCTAGTGTTTGGTAGCCTTCCCCTTGAGAAAGGCAGTATTAGACTGTCGAAACGTTGGTCTTTATGGCATATTAATCCTCCTTTTGAGTAAGACCGTGTGCCTGCTTCTTCTGCTTTGTACTGGAACATTTGGGACTACAGGAGCTCCCCAGGACCAGCGCACCGGCAGCTAAGTACCCCACCTCTATTACCCTTGATATTGAGTGCGTGTCTCATCCTCTGTCTATTTTATTGGCAGGCACACCCCTGCTCCAGGCTGGCACAGGATCCATTATTCTCTTATAGAGCACAATACCCCATGAGACAGGTTCCCTGTATAATGCTCTCTCAGGGCAAGTTCCCTCCGTGCCCCTTCCCATTCAGGTAAGTACTTCTGGGTCAGTCTTGGCCTCTAGTCCACCACAAATCTTTTGGGCTTCCTAGCTTCTAGCACACTGCACCCCAAAGCACTGCTTCAGCTGAATATCACCCAGGAAGGGCTTACTGCTGTTCTCTTGGGCCTGTCTGTGCCTCCCAGGAGCTGGGTGCCCAGGCAGTCTCCCCTTAGCAGCCCCTGGCCCTCACTGTTCCAACTGTCACTAACTCACTAACTTACTAACTCCTAACTCACTCCTCAGTTACTAACTTACTATCTTACTAACTCCTAACTCACTAACTTCTATATTAATAACTTCTAAATTACTAACTTAATCCTAACTCCTAGCTCACTAACATAACTAACTAGCTCACTAACTTATAACTAACTAGCTCACTAACTTATAACTCACTCCTTGCCTGTCCTCCCCTCAACTGTCTCTATCTTAACTGTCACACTTCTCACAGCTGCACTGGTTGCCTAGCAACATGTGACCTGCAGACTGAAGCTGTGACATACTCCTATGGAAAAGTAAGGGGACTATCCCTCTCCTCCTCCCTGCCCCTCTCCTACACCTGCCTCTCCTCCCTGTCCCTCTCCTACACCTGCCTCTCCTCCTCCCTGCCCTCCCTGTCCCTCTCCTACAGCTGCCTCTCCTCACTGTCCCTCTCCTACACCTGCCTCTCCTCCTCACTGTCCTCCCTGTCCCTCTCCTACAACTGCCTCTCCTCCTCACTGCCCTCCCTGTCCCTCTCCTACAGCTGCCTCCCCTCCTCACTGCCCTCCCTGTCCCTCTCCTACAACTGCCTCTCCTCCTCACTGCCCTCCCTGTCCCTCTCCTACAACTGCCCTCCCTGTCCCTCTCCAACAACTGCCTCTCCTCCTCACTGTCCTCCCTGTGCCTCTCCTACAGCTGCCTCCTCCCTGTCCCTCCCCTACAACTGCCTCTCCTCACTGTCCCTCTCCTAAAACTGCCTCTCCTCCCTGTCCCTCTCCTACAACTGCCTCTCCTCACTGTCCCTCTCCTACAACTGCCTCTCCTCCTCACTGTCCCTCCCGCCTCTCCTACAGCTGCCTCCTCCCTGTCCCCCTCCCCTACCACTGCCTTTCCTCTCCTCACTGCCCTCTCCTACAACTGCCTCTCCTCCCTGTCCCTCTCCTACAACTGCCTCTCCTCACTGTCCCTCTCCTACAACTGCCTCTCCTCCTCACTGTCCCTCTCCTACACCTGCCTCTCCTCACTGCCCTCCCTGTCCCTCTCCTACAACTGCCTCTCCTCCTCCCTGTCCCTCTCCTACAACTGCCTCTCCTCCCTGTCCTTCTCCTACAACTGCATCTCCTCACTGTCCTCCCTGTCCCTCTCCTCAACTGATTACTGACGAAACTGTCCCTTTTTTAAATGTCAGCGCGAGCTCCCTCGCGCTACAAACTGCCTTAACTGCAAATGCAGCTGCCCTATTAGCTAAGCCGTAGCACGTGACATTCCCGAGGCTCATGGGACATTCCCGAGGCTCATGGGACTTGTAGTCCCGGAGCCTTTCCTGTATTGACCTCGGCACCTGCACTTCTCTGCGCATGCGTGACCTACTTCTCATGCGCGGCCAATCACAACATGGCCGCCGCGAGTCCTCCCGCACTTCTGCGCATGCGCGAGCCTCGTGCATAACAAACATGGCGGCGCCCTGCAGAGGGAGCCGGCGGCAACCCCGTCGCCACCCGCAACAGCTTCCCACAGCAGCGGAGGTAAGGGGGGGAAACGGAGGACTGGGGGGCCAGTTGGGACCTGGCTACATACACAGAGCGGTATGGCCACGGTATGGATTAGCACACACCACGTTCGATGGGAGTTAACGCCAAATTGGGTGTCTTAATCCCTAGGTTGGTGTAATGCAAACAGATGTTTTACTGGGATTGCGTGACTTCGATAAATCTGGTGCTGTTCTGAGCAGCGACCGGCAGAGTGTACAATTTGATAGCCATGATGTATACAGCTCTGCCCCTCGTGTATACAGCTCTGCCCCTCGTGTATACAGCTCTGCCCCTCGTGTATACAGCTCTGCCCCTCGTGTATATTTCTTTCATCAATGGCGCATTGAGAGAATACTACAATGAACTGGTGCAGTTGGTTCATATTTTAATGCAAATACAGCTTCTGAACAGCTGCACCCGGGGAATGAGACCAGCGTGAATCCCTCTCCGAAACACCGTCCCCATCGCTGACCCTCAGGAAATCAAAGAAATGTTCATACGAAAAGCGGGCAAAAAGAATGAACTCTTCGTAATCAGCCCGGGCAACCTCAATGTGAGGGAGTTTCAGTCAAACCAATCGCCCGCAGAGAAGCATTATTTGGGGGGTTTCCATCTGTGTTAAGTGGTAGTTCCACCATTTAATGTCAATATTTTATGTACTTATTTATATTAAACCTTTGTTTACAAGTTGACTTCATTTTCCATATGATCTTGATTATTTTATTAGGAACATTTCTCTGCTTTGGAGATATATACTTTGTTATATTATAACATGAGTATATCTTCCCATTATTTGTGACCGGGGTTGATGCCAGGGAGTGGGGGGGGGGGGGGGGGGGGGGAGGGGGGGGGGGGGGGGAGGGGCAGAGGCGGGTTTGACGCAAAAATATGGCCGCCGAACTACAAACATGGGTTGTCACCAGAGGAGGAACATGGGCTGGGCAAGTGGGGTGGCTGCCCCAGGTTCAGCCTAATTAGGGGTGCAATGATCCAGTTATTGCCCGCCTACAGTGGGGAGAGCAGGGACATCGGTCCCGGGCGGGAGAGGGGCCTTCCCAGGTGGTGATCCCGGAATTTAGGCCCAACTTCCAGTATCGGCCGCTTCACGACTAGGCGTAGGGGAGAAGAAAAAGCAGGTTGGGGGAGGGGGGGGGGGGACAGTGTGAGAAAGGGGGAGACAGAGAGAATGGGAGGTGTAAGGCCTCGGCCATGTTTACCGCTTGCTTGCTGAAGCGTGCTGACGCGCGATCCCGCTCAGCACTGAGCCCCTACAGCCGCAATTAGAGCGGCTTTAGTAGGGGCTCGTCTACGCTTCCGCAAGCGCGCGGAAGCGCAGGTCTTAGGGAATTTTAAAATTCCCCCGCTTGCCGGCGCGACAGGCCGGTCACGTGAGCGGTTCGCCCAATGAGGGCGAACCAGCTCTGTGACGCCACTGGCCCGCCCCCTGACAGCGCACCGGGCAAACAACCGCAAGGCCAGGGAAAGCGCCCGCTTTCTCTGAGCCTCAGCACGCCAGCGGTAAGCCTGGACGAGGCCTAAGAGAGATTGAGGAGAGTCAGAGAAAAAGGGGGGGGGGGGGAGAGAGGGTTATTTATTTTATTTAATTTCATCCAAGAACAAAGTTCACCTCCAATTTTTATCCAGAACCACAAGCTCCACCGGAAGATTCACAAATATAGTTAAAAATGACAGGACTCTTTTGCCGCGGTTCCATAAATGGGGAGGGGGATGGGGGCGCAGTTGGTGGAACTTACCCCGGGTGCAAAAATAACCTAGTTCCGCCTGTGGGTGTCACTAGTAAAAAGCCACTACTTCTTCTGCCAAATATTAGCCACTGGGCTGAGCCATTACCCCCTCTGCCATTTTGTGCACGGATAAGGGGGGGGGGGAGGGGGCCTCCCCAGATGTCGGGGATCACGGAGCAGCTCCAAGGGACAGCCCGGTACAAGTAAAATAAGGTACGAATATAAAGGCAGTGTTGTGATCAGCGTGGCAGGCCGCGTTAATGCTTTATTACTGCAGGGGAGCGCTTCAGTTCAGGAGAAATACTGCAGCAAATTCCTGGCGGCAAAAACGAAATCTACTAGCAACATCACTGCCGGCGAACAAAGCAACCGGGGTATGTCACCATGGCGCTCATCCTTCCCCTCGCCGCCCGGCCTCGGACATCTTGTGACAAGAAGTGTCAGCTCCACTTCCAAAGGACAAAGTCAAAAGAAAAAAAATTTCCTCAGGACCCCCCCACACAGGTCAGGTTTTAAGGATATCCCTGCTTCAGCACAGTAGCCTCAATCAGTGGCTAGTCGAGGACTGAGCCACTGATTGAGCTACCTGTGTCTGATGCAGGTACTGATTGAGCTACCTGTGCTGATGCAGGTACTGATTGAGCTACCTGTGCTGATGCAGGTACTGATTGAGCTACCTGTGCTGATGCAGGTACTGATTGAGCTACCTGTGCTGATGCAGGTACTGATTGAGCTACCTGTGCTGAAGCAGGTACCTGTGCTGAAGCAGGGATATCCCTAAAACCTGACCTTTTGGGGGTTCTTGAAGACTGGAGTTGAGAACCCCTGAATTACGTTGTCATTTCCCTGTTGCGTTTATCCGTATTATATATAATTGATTTACCTTGTAATATAAGTTTGTAACGCGCAGCGTAAACTGCAGCACTTTGTAAGTTAAATGATACAGAGACAAGTTGTACTTTATAAATACTGTAGCAACTTTTGCGAATAATGGAAAAAAAAAACAAAAACAACTTCAAAGCAATATGTCGCAGCGTCTCTAGCAGTGAAAGTGTTAAGCCCGCAGGGAAAGACGTTGCACGACTAAACGCTTTCATTTCATTGCAACTCCAATAAATTTGTCAAGAAAGCTTTGCATTTTAAGAGATGTGCACAGCGTAATTATTAATAATGAAAAGTCTAATAAACCAGGAAAAGTAAAAGCGAGCTGTCCCCCCCTGAAGCCAAATACTTTACAAAAATCCCTTTTTATTACTCTGCATTAGAGGTTGTTGATAAAGGGTTACGCTCTTCTGCGGGAGCTGGATTGCTAAGTAGCCTGAGTATGTATTTAATTAGCTAGGGAGCATTATAGTATTACTCAGGACTGAGATAGAGTCATTTAACATGCACAGACGTCTGTAACGGCATCAATAACAGAACTTGTATAAATAAATATACACATACTTTACTGTCCTTAAAGATCAACTTAAACAGGCCCATCCACCCTGCCTCTATAACCAATCACAGCCAGCGTGAAGCACTCTAACCACAGCCAATCACAGCCAGCGGGAAGCACTCTAACCATAACCAATCACAGCCAGCGTGAAGCACTCTAACCACAGCCAATCACAGCCAGCGGGAAGCACTCTAACCATAACCAATCACAACAATCGTGAAGCATTCTAATCACAACCAATCACAGCCAGCGTGAAGCACTCTAACCACAACCAATCACAGCCAGTGTGAAGCCTTCTAACCATAACCAATCACAGCCCGCAGGAAGCATTCTAACCACAGCCAGCGGGAAGCACTCTAACCACAGCCAATCACAGCCAGCAGGAAGCACTCTAACCATAACCAATCACAGCCAGCGGGAAGCATTCTAACCACAGCCAATCACAGCCAGCAGGAAGCACTCTAACCATAACCAATCACAGCTAGCGGGAAGCATGCTAACCACAGCCAATCACAGCCAGCGAGAAAGCCTTCTAACCATAACCAATCACAGCCAGCGGGAAGCATTCTAACCACAGCCAATCACAGCCAGCGGGAAGCATTCTAACCACAGCCAATCACAGCCAGCGTGAAGTCTTCTAACCATAACCAATCACAGCCCGCAGGAAGCCTTCTAACCACAGCCAATCACAGCCAGTGTGAAGCCTTCTAACCATAACCAATCACAGCCCGCAGGAAGCCTTCTAACCACAACCAATCACAGCCCGCAGGAAGTCTTCTAACCATAACCAATCACAGCCAGGGGAAGCATTCTAACCATAACCAATCACAGCCAGCGGGAAGCATTCAAACCATAACCAATCACAGCCTGGAGGAAGCACTCTAACCACAACCAATCACAACCCGCAGGAAGCATTCTAACCATAACCAATCACAGCCCGCAGGAAGCATTCTAACCACAACCAATCACAGCCAGCGGGAAGCATTCTAACCACAACCAATCACAGCCCGCAGGAAGCCTTCTAACCACAGCCAATCACAGCCAGCGGGAAGCCTTCTATACCCCGTTCCACAGACTTTCAGATATAATTGCTTGCGCCCCATTCTCCAATGCCACATTTGAAGTAACTAGAGTTACTACAGGTACTTCTCCTCAGGTCCACAAAGGTACTTACTAATAATACTCTTTGTTAGGAACTGCCATGCGCTGCATTTCCTCGTCCCCAACGGTCCCCGGAATCTAACAACATGCTAATTATTATTATCATCATGTAATTGTATAGCGCCAACATATTACGCCGCACGGTACAATAGGGGTATAGAGTTATGTATATTACATAAACAGAATGACCTTCTAGTTCTTAGATTGTAAGCTCTGCGGGGCAGGGATACAGTTCCATATCGTGTGACCTTATGTATTCGCTGTATTTGAATGTCCGATGCACACCGCAGCGGGATCACGCTGTCACGCACCCTGTCACACACACTGTCACACACACTGTCACACACAATGCCTTCTGTACTTTTCTAAACACATTTTATCCTGGAAGCAGGGTCACATGTGGTGTATGAATAGCTCCAGTTAGCTTTAACTCATGCCTTCCCTCTTCCAAAGCACAACACGTCCTTTTGTCTTTCTTAGCTTTATTGAAGGAAAGTCCTAGGATGAGAGGTACTTGCAGATATAGTGTGGGTAGAGATGTGGGTAGAGAGCGCTTCTCTATATGAAGCGCTAATATCAGGGTAAGGCTGGTAAAAACAGAAAGGCCTTGCCAGGGTGTTAGCAGGCAGGTACTGTACTCACTCAGTGTGCTGGGGGGAAAGGAAGTATATGGCAGGTACTCACTCACTCAGTGTGCTGGGGGAAAGGAAGTATATGGCAGGTACTCACTCACTCAGTGTGCTGGGGGAAAGGAAGTATATGGCAGGTACTCACTCACTCAGTGTGCTGGGGGGAAAGGAAGTATATGGCAGGTAGTCACTCACTCAGTGTGCTGGGGGGAAAGGAAGTATAAGGCAGGTACTCACTCACTCAGTGTGCTGGGGGGAAAGGAAGTAAAGGCAGGTACTGCACTCACTCAGTGTGCTGGGGGGAAAGGAAGTATATGGCAGGTACTCACTCACTCAGTGTGCTGGGGGGAAAGGAAGTACATGGCTTTCTGGGAACAGGAACAGCCTGAGGATGAGACTATCTGTGAATACAGACAGGGGAGTAAGGGAAACGCCACTAAGCCAGGGGGATTACGGGGGTTGCCAAGACAACCTGGTTATGAGCTAACTGGAAAGCCCAAATGCAAAAGTATCAGTTCACGGGCACGTGTGTGGGTGAGTGTGTGGTTGTGTTTGTGGGTGTGGTGTGTGTGTGGTTTGTGGGTGTGTGTGTGTGTGTGTGTGTGTGTGTGTGTGTTGTGTGTGTGTGTGTGTGTGTGTGTGTGTGTGTGTGTGTGTGTGTGTGTGTTTTCAGAGCAAATATATACTGCCGCTGAAATAAGGAGCTGACGGCAGAAGCTGCAAAGGGGGGGGGGGGGCGGGGGGGTTAAAACAGAAATATGTTGTTCCAGGACACTTTTGTTTGACTGAGTTTACATGGAGGGTTATTAACAATTGGTAAACAGTATTACTCTCGTAAACTCTAAGAGTTGTTCCATGTCTGCGGGATTATCTCAGGAGACAGACATTTCTAGATAGGGAAGCTTCCAGGATTAAACAAATGGAGGACATGTGCTCATAAATTAAACAAATGGCCAGAAGGTGAAATTCCACAGCATCCACTCCAGCCTGACGCCGCCAGGGCGCCGGCGTGACCAGCGCACACCCCTTCCCTGCTCACATAATCAGGAGCGCGCGCAGGAGATTATCTCACAAAGTTACTGGCTGCAAGAACACAATGCTGTAATCTGTCCAGGGGCGGATTGGGGGTGAAATGGGGCATGTGGCTACCGGGCCTCCCGCGGCATCATGTAACAGCGTGTTGTCAAGGCAACACAGTGTAAAATTACGCAACGATGTCGATGGAGGAGTGTCAGTCCTGTGGGGAAGAGCGCGGGGCCTCTGTTACCGCGATGCATAGCGCAGCACCGGCTGCAAACGCGCCCGCAGCACCGGCTCACCGGGACAAGCCCGAACGCCTAAATGTAATAGCTGGCACCGGCAGCCCATGAATCCCGAATCCGCCCATGAATCTGTCCATGGCCGCTTCAGGAAAATTGCCGCAGCTTTATACACCAACAATCTAGAAAGAGAGTTTAAGGCCGGAGAGATTTCAGGTTATACTTCTCTAACCCCGATTCCTCCCCGGTGCGCACGAAGTGGCCGCGAGGTCGGGCGTTATCAGGGAATTATGCCGCAGCTTTCTACTGCTGATCCCGCAGCCATATTTGTTTTTGTGACTGTTTTTTTTGAATATCACGCAAAAACTGAAATATCTCGGGTACCTGGAGGTTGTGGGACCAGGGATTAGCCGCAGTGGACGCCGGGTGCAGGCAATAATAAAATGGTGAGGGGCAGTATTATTCCGGTTTATTTCTAACATGGTACAGTGGGGTCACAGAGAGATTGCAATAACAAACCGAGATACATACGAATGAGGACAAACAGATACAGAAGGTAAAGAGATTCTGATCCCGACAGCTTTGACATGTTCTATAGTGCCGGGCGCGTGCTACGCCATGGGCGCGTGCTACGCCATGGGCGCGTGCTACGCCATGCGCGCGCGCGGATTTTTAGTTGACAGGAGGGTGGGGTCGTAGCGAAGCTGAATTATATATGCACTCAAAAATAAAAAGTGATTTTCTCTGGGCAGACGGGACTGCCACTTTAAACATACCAATTATTTCACTTTGCTCATAGGAGGGAATGTCCCTTTAATTGCTCTAATCCTTTAGCATAAACCCAGAGATTCACGGTTATCTAATCTGTGATAACATTAGTGAATTGGCCTATTCCTTGTCCAAACAGCAGAAGAAGTGATTGTTGCATCTGCTGTGAGCAAACAGATAGGGGCAGAGAGAGAATTATCCACTGACAAAGCAGCCAGGGCAGAGAGA
>WSYH01001276.1:68264-85539 GCA_036426205.1 Ascaphus truei | reverse complement strand
GATATCCACTGACCAAGCAGCCAGGGCAGAAGAGAATTATCCACTGACAAGTCCATGGCAGAGAGAGAATTATCCACTGACAAGCACCAGGGCAGAGAGAAGAATTATCACACTGACCAAGCAGCAGGGCCAGAGAGAGAATTATCCACTGACAAAGCCCAGGGCAGAGAGAGAATTAGAGAGAGAGAGAATATCCACTGACAAAGCAGCCAGGGCAGAGAGAGAATTATCCACTGACAAAGCAGCCAGGGCAGAGAGAGAATTATCCACTGACAAAGCAGCCAGGGCAGAGAGAGAATTATCCACTGACAAAGCAGCCAGGGCAGAGAGAGAATTATCCACTGACAAGCAGCCAGGGCAGAGAGAGAATTATCCACTGACAAAGCCAGGGCAAGAGAGAATATGCCACTGAAAAAAGCACAGGGCGAGAAGTGAATGAGAGATTATCCACTGACAAAGCAGCCAGGGCAGAGAGAGAATTATCACTGACAAGCAGCAGGGCACAGAGAGAGAATTAGCCACTGACAAGCCAGGACAGCAGAGAGAGAATGATCCACGACCAAGCAGCCAGGGCAGAGAGAGAATTAGCCCACTGACCAAGCAGCCAGGCAGAGAGAGAATTATCCACTGACCAAGCAGCCAGGCGAGAGAGAATTAACCATGACAAGCAGCAGGGCAGAGAGAGAATTATCCACTGACCCAGCAGCCAGGGCAGAGAGAGGAATTATCCCTGACAAAGCAGCCAGGCAGAGGAGCATTATCCACTGCCAAGCAGCCAGGGCAGAGAGAGAATTATCCACTGACCAAGCAGCCAGGGCAGAGAGAGAATTATCCACTGACAAGCGACCAGGGCAGAGAGAGAATTACACTGACAACAGCCAGGGCAGAGAGAGAATTATCCACTGACAAAGCAGCCAGGGCAGAGAGAGAATTATCCACTGACAAAGCAGCCAGGGCAGAGAGAGAATTATCCACTGACCAAGCAGCCAGGGCAGAGAGAGAATTATCCACTGACCAAGCAGCCAGGGCAGAGAGAGAATTATCCATGAACAGCAGCCAGGGCGAGAGAAGAGATGTATCCACTGACAAGCAGCCAAGGCAGAGAGAGATTATCCACTGACAAAGCAGCCGGCAGAGAGAGAGAATTATCCACTGACCAAGCAAGCCAGGGCAGAGAGAGAATTATCCACTGACAAGCAGCCAGGGCAGAGAGAGAATTATCCACTGACCAAGCACCCAGGGCAAGAGAGAGAATTATCCACTGACCAAGCAGCAGGCAGAGAGAATTATCCACTGACAAAGCAGCAGGCAGAGAGAATTATCCACTGACCAAGCAGCCAGGGCAGAGAGAGAATATCCACTGACAAGCACCCAGGAGAGAGAGAATTATCCACGGCCAGCAGCAGGAGAGAGAATATTCCACTGACAAAGCACAGGGCAAGAGAGATATCCTGACAAGCAGCCAGGGCAGAGAGAAATTATCCATGACCAAGCACCGGACGAGAGAGAATATCCACTGACCAAGCACCAGGGCAGAGAGAATTATCCACTGACAAAGCAGCCAGGGCAGAGAGAGAATTATCCACTGACCAAGCAGCCAGGCTTCCGCCATCAGCTCATTAACGGGAATATCTTCTTTTATAACAATCTTTGGCTTCTACGGATTGAATTACAAGCCGGATTCTTATCAAAATGCTGCGTAAACACGTACAGATAGATACATAGAAATCAATCCGAGGTTATTAACTACAATTTTGGTAGTTTTTGCTAATTAACCCTTACACATTTATCTGACATAGGCAGTGTATGTCTGTATTACACGCAGGCAGAGTATGTCTGTATTACACGCAGGCAGAGTATGTCTGTATTACACGCAGGCAGTGTATGTCTGTATTACACGCAGGCAGTGTATGTCTGTATTACACGCAGGCAGAGTATGTCTGTATTACACGCAGGCAGTGTATGTCTGTATTACACGCAGGCAGTAGTAGCATCTGTATTACACGCAGGCGTGTATGTCTGTATTACACGCAGGCGAGTATGTCTGTATTACACGCAGGCAGTGTATGTCTGTTTTACCACGCAGGCAGAGATGTCGTCATTACACGCAGGCATTGCAGTATGTCTGTATTACCGGCTGTCACGGTGTGGCCTGGACTCGCAGCGAGGTCCCCGATAGTATATGTCTGTATGAGGTGCCCGCAGATCCGGCAGGAGTGTGGCTTATTACAACGGTATGTCTGTATTACACGCAGGCAGTGTATGTCTGTATTACACGCAGGCAGTGTATGTCTGTATTACACACAGGCAGAGTATGTCTGTATTACACACAGGCAGAGTATGTCTGTATTACACGTGTATGTCTGTATTACACGCAGGCAGAGTATGTCTGTATTACACGTGTATGTCTGTATTACACGCAGGCAGTGTATGTCTGTATTACACACAGGCAGAGTATGTCTGTATTACACGCAGGCAGTGTATGTCTGTATTACACACAGGCAGAGTATGTCTATTACACGCAGGCAGTGTATGTCTGTATTACACACAGGCAGAGTATGTCTGTATTACACGCAGGCAGCGTATGTCTGTATTACACGTGGAGACACTGCATACAGTATGTCTGTGTTATATGTGGAGCATCTATGTCTGTGTTACACATGGAGTAGTGCATGTCTGTTTTACATGTGAAGCTGCCGTGTACAGTATGTCCGTGTTACACGTGGAGCTGCATATAGTATATCCGTGTTACACGTGGAGCTGCATATAGTATGTCCGTGTTACACGTGAAGCTGCCGTGTACAGTATGTCCGTGTTACACGTGGAGCAGCGTGTAGTATGTCCATGTTCGAAGCGAGGTAATGCGAGGTCGTTCTTAGGCTCAACTGATCATTCTGCATCAGGAAAGGTTCATGTTATTCTGAAGCCCAAACTTACACACAACAGTTACTTTCATAGCTACTGTACTTCCTGAGAACGGGAAACGGTTACTTTCATAGCTACTGTACTTCCTGAGAACAGGAAACGGTTACTTACATAGCTACTGTACTTCCTGAGAACAGGAAACGGTTACTTTCATAGCTACTGTACTTCCTGAGAACAGGAAACGGTTACTTACATAGCTGCTGTACTTCCTGAGAACAGGAAACGGTTACTTTCATAGCTACTGTACTTCCTGAGAACGGGAAACGGTTACTTTCATAGCTACTGTACTTCCTGAGAACAGGAAACGGTTACTTTCACAGCTACTGTACTTCCTGAGAACAGGAAACGGTTACTTTCATAGCTTCTGTACTTCCTGAGAACAGGAAACGGTTACTACATCTCTCATAGAAATACTTCCTAGAACAGGAAACAACGGTACTTTAAACAATAGCTACTGTGACTTGCCTGAGAACATGGCCTGGAGAGAGGGAAACGGTTCTTTCATGACTATACCTTCCTGAGTAAGGCGACGGCTGTCCTTTCTAGCCTGACGAACACCGTCCTCGAAAGAATACAGATAACGGCGTCTTCATTGTAGCTTCCTAGAAATGAACGGGGTTACTTGGCCATGAGCTTGCTGTACTTCCTAACACAGGAAACGGGTTTACTTACATTAGCTGCTAAGTACTTCGAGACAGGAAAGGCGGACCTTTACTTAATCATAGACTAACTTACTTCCTAGACGCAGAAAACGGTTACTTTCACATGCGCTTCTGTACTTCCTGAGAACAGGAAACGGTACTTTCATATCTACTGTACTTCTCGAGACAACGGAAACTGTTACTTACATAGCTCTGTATGTCCTCGACTATCAGGAAAACGGTTAACCATTTCATAGCTCTGTACTTCCTGAGAACAGGAACACGGTTCACTATTCACAGAGCTACTGTATTCCTGTACGAACAGGAAAACGGTTTATTCATAGCTTCTGTACTTCCTGAGAACAGGAACACGGTTTTACTCCTACATGCTCTGGACTTCCTGAGAACAGGAAACGGTTACCCTTCATAGCTACTGTACTTCCTGAGCAACAGGAAACGGTTACCTCATTATCAATAGCTATGCAAAGCGTACTAATTACTTCCTGAGAACAGGAAACGGTTACTTACATAGCTGCCGTATCTCCTGAGAAACAGGAAAGCAGTTACTTTCATAGCTGTCGTACTTCCTGGAACAGGAACGGTTACTTACTACGCTGCTGTACTTCCTGAGAACAGGAAACGGTTACTTTCATTCGCCTCACTTTCTTTACTCCCCTGAGAACAGAAACGGTACCTTTCATAGCTTCTGTACTTCCTGAGAACAGGAAACGGTTACACTTCAGACTACTGTACTTCCTGAGAACGGGAAACGGTTACTTGACATAGCTACGTGTGACTTCCTGAGAAAGGAAACAGTTTACTTTCATAGCTTCTTTACTTCACTGAGAACAGGAAACGGTTACTTTCACAGCCTACGTACTTCCTGAGAACAAGGGAGAGAAACGGTTACTTTAACATAACTTTACTTCACTGAGAACAGGAAACGGTTACTTAACAATGCTACTGTACTTCCTGGAGAACAGGAAACGGTATTACTTTCATAGCTGCTGTACTTCCTGAGAACAGGAAACGGTTACTTTCATATCTCGCTAGTCTTCCTGAAACGGAAACGGTTACTTTCATAGCTGCTGTACTTCCTGAGAACAGGAAACGGTTGCTTCAAACTCTGTACTATCCTGAGAACAGGAAACGGTATCTTCATCGCTGCTGTACTTCCTGGAAACAGAAACGGTTTGCTTCTTATAGCTCTCGTACTTCCTGAGAACAGGAAACGTTACTTTCATAGCTGCTGTACTTCTGAGAACAGGAAACGTTACTTTCATAGCTATACTGCTACTTACCTGAGACAAGGAAACGGTTGCTTCATGCTGCTGTACTTCCTGAGAACAGGAAACGTCTTTTCATAGCTGCTGTACTTCCTAGAACAGGAAACGGTTACTTTCATAGCTGCTGTACTTACTGAGAACAGGAAAACGGTACTTCATAGCTACTGTACTTCTGAGAACAGGACGGTTTGCTTTCTAGCTGCGTAACTCCTGAGAACAGGAAACGGTTACTTTTCATGACCTACTGTACTTCCTAGACAGGAAACGGTATCTTCATAGCTGCTGTACTATCCCTGAAACCGGAAACGGATTGGCTATTCAAGCATGCTGTCACCCTCCTCGAAACACAGGAAACAGGCCCTTCTTTCATAGCTAGCTGCTGTACTTCCTGAGAACAGGAAACGGTTACTTTCATAGCTACTGTACTTCCTGAGAACAGGAAACGGTTACAGGGTCACGCCCCAGGGGATCACATTGATCTAAATGCAATAGGGCAGATTCATTAAGCGGGGTTACAGATTAGCTCATCCAATCCAGCATTAACTCCTATTGACTGACCAGGGGCGACCAACTCCAGTCCTCAAAGGCCACCAACGGGTCAGACTTTCAGGATATCCCTTCACGCTTCAGCACAGGTGGTGCAGTCTTTGACTGAGCCACTGACTGAGCCACCTGTGCTGAAGCAGGGATATCCTAAAAACCTGACCTTTTGGTGGCCCTTGATGGCTGGTGTTGGCCACCCCTGGACTAGCCCATACTGGTGCTGGATGAATCTGCCCCAGTGTTCGGTCACATAGATAAGGCCAAGTGATGACCGTGCACTTGAACAAGACACCTGGAAGGTTTGGAAAGACCCCGTAGGCTGGTCACCTCCGACCTAAAGTTATCACATCCTACAATGAAATTATACTATGGTTGGGAATGAAGCAACTTGAGAAGTTTGTGCCATTTTTAAACCAGCTACTGTAATACTAAAATAGCATCAACACTTCTGCCTTAACATGTCTATAATTACAGTAATCCGTTGCTGTGTTGAGTGTTGTGCCAGGAGAAGACCTTCAAATCAAACACACACCCTTTAGGTAATTAGAAAACAATTAAGAAACCGCTGGTGCAGAAGGAGCAGAGCGATGGAAATACCATTGGGCAAATCCTCAGCACCGCCTGAGACAAGGCAGAGGGCATTGCGCTTAAAAGCCGGACTTACACATTCTGATACCCAAAGAGGAACGTGTCACCAACTGTTGAAGTGATAACTTCTATTCTTGCACAGCTGTCCCTGGACATACACAGCTCCCAGGACCTATTCATTTATCCCTGGAGTTTATTTTAAACCTGGGCGTTTTGCGGCCAGCGGACATTGACACATAGCCTCATCATCTTCAGGAGAACTTCCTCCCTGCCTCTTTTCCCGAGGGAATGGGTAGCAGAGATGAAGTGAACAGTGCGCAGATCAATGAAGATAGATTTGTAAGTGTATTCCTCCAGGTATTTCATCAATGCTACAGCGCGCGAAACCTTCCCAATTAGCGCATTCATTAGAGGGACACAGGACATCCTATCCCAGGTCTGCTTAAAACTTAGATGCTCAACTCCAGTCCTCAAGCCCCCCGCCCCACCAACAGGTCAGGTTTTAAGGATATCCCACCTTCAGCACTGGTGCTTCAATCAGAGGCCATCTGTGCTGAAGCAGGAATATCCTGAAAGCCTGACCTATTGGGGGGGGGGGGGGGGGGGGGGCTCCCCTGACTTAGATGACTCTTGTAGTCTAAAAATGATACGTTTAAGGCCTTCTGTGTAAGGCTGCACTCCCTGATCTGCCCCAACCCTCAGTCTGGAAACTGGCATCGTATGTTTCCTGGGAGAGAACGTTTACAGTATATAAGTATCCATAAGTAACATCACATGCATCATTATAATGCCTCCGATTTACATTAGCAGTACCACTTACAGGTACATCCTTAATTATACATTGCAGCAATTGCTCTTGGAATAAGGAGTGTGGTTTGCATTACAGCTTTGCAAAGTGGCTTTAAATAGAATTTCTGATCATCGAAATCAAAATGCCAGATGACTAATATTTTTTTGGACAGGTCTGTGTATAAGTCTTGTTTCTTTGTCTTATTTTGGAAAGAAAAGGCTTGAAATATTTGTAAAATGTGGATATTATTATGGCGTCACTGAGGCCTAATTTAGCTTTTATATGGATTTAAGCGTTAAGCCAACACTTTCTCTAATTTCTGGCGCTTGGCACTGTACACATAACGCATTCTGCGATACTCCAAAAAAGGGATTGTTTTGTAGGCACAAGACTTCTAGTTTTAGGAAATCCATCATCAGTACGCGCTCCTGGGGCAGATTTTAATTTGAGGTTAGTAGAGAGTAATTATTTTAGGGATAAAAAAATGGCAAACTGAATTTATACCACGCCATACACAACTACTCATTTTTAACAATCTGCAGTATCCCAGCAGAATTTAGGGCCAGTTTAGTGATGCCTGGTCCATGTTATTACGCATCCTTACCTCCGCCACTATGTCTCATGGGACAGAGCAGAGACAACAAGACTTAACATTTAACGAGAGAAATTAAGATTTAATTGGCTTTTGGGGTATGTTTGTGAGCTGATTCCTATCAATTGAGAGAGAAATGATAATCGAATTAACTATTTTGTAAGTCTGAGTTGATTAGACAAACCCCTCCCTTAAGTGTTAGTCAAATGCATGTGAATAGGGTACTTAAGTCACTGTAGCATGGCTGTTTAGCCATAAGGCTGTGTAACATCAAAAGCGTCACATCATAAGTGTCTAAAAGAGTTAATTTTGGAGGTGAAGATTGGAGGAAGATCTGGACTCTGCATTACAACGTTGCCACTGTGAGACATTAACTTTTAACATCTGTGATTTATTTGTACTCTTTTATCCTCCAGTACCTTGGAACTCTCTCCTCCTGCATCTCACTATGCCCTCCCTCCTGCATCTCACTATGCCCTCCCTATTTCTTTTTCTGTTTACTGTTTCCTCACTCCTTTGTGAGCATTTCTGTTCTCTACAACATCTCAACTCCCCACTGCACCATTATTTATACACCACTCTCCCAACAACTTCTTTACCCCTCAATAAAAAACACCCACACAAAGCCTCTATTCACACCCTCTATCTACTCTTTCCTGCTCTGGGGATCTTCCCTAAGCCTGAAGCCAGACATACACACCTGGTCTCACTCATGCCTCCCTGCCACCTCTTCCCCTGTAAATGGTGTTAACCTTTTCATTTAAACACTGACCTTCGTTAAATTTTACCCCACAAATCAAGCATCCCAATAGCCTGCCCTCATGGCTAATGTCCCACACTCAGTCACTCCTACCACCCATTGTGACCAAGCACTGCCATCTACAGCACTTACTCCCTCACCCGCTGTCTCTGTAAGTTTCCCATTAAACCCCTTAGATTGTAAGCTCTTCGGGGCAGGGATTTCCTTTCCTATTGTCTGATTTTGCTGCACTTATTGTATAATTATAATTCCCTGTACTGTATTCTTTGTGAAGCGCTGAGTACACTTTTGGCGCTATATAAATAAAGACATACAATACAACATTGGTTGTTTTTAAATGCAAGTGTTTGCTGGTTCAACTCCAGGCTCAGCCACTTACACTCTTGGTCAAATTACTTATCTCCCGGTGCTTTGGTTAACTCTCCCCCCTTCCCGCCATAGCATAGCAAGATAAATGTGCTTTGGGGACTCCACACCAGAGGTGGCTGCATGACTGCCCACGAAGTATAATTGGAATGGACTATGGAATACAGGATATTACTAATAAAAATGCTTTGCACTCCAATACTAAATATCTTGGTTGTGCACTAATATCACATTCGGCCAAGCTGAAATGCATCCTCACTGTGGAACATGTAGCCATCACACCCATATATCGCATGAAGTGCCAGCTCTAACCATGAATGGCGCAGTGAAGCGTATCTGGAACATGACTGTAAATGAATGTGCTCAGATGCCCTCACAAATCAGTTTCATATCGGCCCGGTGAAAGCTACCCGGCTTTCCAACCCTCGTTCTCACAGGAAGGATCCCGCAGGGTGAGACATTCATAGGCCTGTTTGTTAAGTAGGAACAAAATATGCAAATAAACGCACAAAGCAGCGCACTGCCCAGGGAGACAGGTGTATAACAATAGAAAAAATATTTATTGTCTATCACACATGACAAACAAGGAGGTGTGGACCCTCCTACGCGTTTCACACAACACGGTGCTTTATCAAGGAATTGGTTCACTCACCTAGTAGTACACCCACTCCATAGTTGAGCCATATCTGCATTTATTATTTACGGATAGAAGTTAACATTCCAGGACTGTTGGAGCACCCATTATCCTCATATGTTGAACTATATGTTAAGTAACATTGTTGCTGCTTACAAATGCAATCCTTCCATAAAGGTAAGTGAGGAAAACACAGGGGGAACTAAAATGTTATTAAAGCCGCAAACAATGGAAAATCGTATGTTTTTATTTAAATAATTCAGTTCTGTACTATTAGATAATAGTGACTGTGTTTGTTTTGTTATTCAACTATTAATGCCATTTTCAATGCATTTTAATACACTGAGCATCCTTTGATTTCTGATTTCTATAGCAGGTTTATCCCACTTCCCCAGCAGTGCATGATCTTTGCATCACTTTCCTGTTGTGATCATTTGTTGCCAATATTCCCAGAAGTTTAAGCGATAAACTGTAACAATAGTCAGTTAATTTTAGAAATACCTGGATACAGTGTAGCAGGTGAGTTACACTGAATAAAGGATTGATTTTAACTGAAAGGCAGCCATTTAATTAGGCACAAAATCAGGATATTTACAGATTTATAACAGGCGCACCAAACGACTGCCAGCGTAGGTAAGAATGTAGAATTATACATTGTCACACGCTTTATATATACAAATAAGAAAAAAAGGAAAAAGGGAGGGGATGTGGTATTGCTGCTTTAAAATTCACATCATTCATATTATGACGCTGCTTTGCCATCACCAAGAGTCCTAAAGATGTTATTGATTGATTGTCTTTCTCTTTGGCTTCTATAGAAATTCCTGGCAGCTACAGTGATCCAATTGCCTCCATCCATCACTTGTAAGGAACCCATGTACGATATGTATCTAATGTTCCTCCTACCTGTAGTAAACTCACCTGGGGATGAGAAAAAGTTACAAGAACGAGCGTGTTGTGTTTCACTTCGCCGCAGTTTACAGGTTTGCCTTTGAATAATTATTTCCTCCTCACTTTACTGTAGGATTTCCTGAATGTCAGTGACACAAGCGGAGTCTAAGGCCGCGTTCGCACAGGGGGCTTCGCGACGCTGCGTTCACGATGTGTGATCATCCCCAGCAGACGGAATTATTCGATAAGGCGGGGGGGGGAGGGGTGGCGGCGGGGGGGGGGCGGCTTTGGATGGCGGCGGCGCAGTGTCACGGGCGCAGAGCAAATGGATGGTGTTTTTTTCCCCTCAGCACTGTGCTGGAGCAATCCGGCTCCATCCGAGGCTGCGCTGGGCTGGACTCCCCGTCCCCCAGTGTCCCCCGTCTTCACTGCCGATCCCCCCCCCGTCTTCACTTCCGCCCCCTACCCCCCCACCCCCCCCCTCTTCACTGCCGAGTCTCAATTTCAGCAGCCAATCAATGTAAACGTCGGGACATTGATTGGCTGCTGAAACTGACGTTGCGCTGCTTCAGCCGGAGATCACAGATGGAAAAGACTCCCGCGACTGCAGCAGCGCCGACGCCGCACTTTGCAGCCAATGGGAGTTTCAATAGTGAACACTACCATTGTTTGCCAGGCGTCTGTGACGACCGCACGCGCTCACGTCGTGTAGCGCGCTGTGTGAGCAGGGCCTACGTATTGTAGAATAAAGTACAGGCTTCCTGAGACCCTAAATTTCAGGGCTTGGTATCTCATGAATGGCCAGTGACACTGCAGCAGGGTTTAAGAGAGCGGGACCAGCAGCTTCACAGGGTACCAACCAAAATCTGCTGGAATTAAGCAGCCTCAGATAACCGCCGCAGTATCAGTGTGATGGATTCGGAGCACTCACCTACAGCCTCACTTTAACCCTTCCACTACAATGCATTGCAGGGCAATATAATACCATGCAGAGCAATGTGCGGCGTACTACTCTGGCAGCTAAAGTGTTAAAATACCAATGTGTTTCCAAAATAACGTTTTGCTTTCCGTGCTTAACCCCTTTGCTGTAATTACTCTGCAATGCGTTGCGGGCAGTATAGTGATTAAAGTACAAATACACCATAGTGTCACCTTTCTCAGTGCGTCATTTTGCACAGCCTGAGCACATCGGATGCGCCCGTCCTGCTGCCTTCTCACCCCTTGACGAACCGGGCAGCTTTGAGTCAGAAAGAATCTCGTCAGAACGACATAATGTTTGATTTAAAAAGGTCTTACATTTGACTACAAACGTCCCCGGCAGTGAAGAGGTTAACGTTTGTTTCGGAAACGTACATATTCTTTTTTTAGCTGTGTTATTTTTTGGACTGAACCTCCATCTCCGCGAACATAACCCCGCAATTAACAAAATCCCTACATGGCCCCATACAAGTGTTTCTTTTACGTTTGCTAACGGAGAGATTAAATAAAGCGCGAACGCCGTGGGAACAATAAACGGATTTATTCACACCAAATAATGACCCCCAGGGCTTTTGTATCTCTTTGAAATCAATCAGCGCGTTATTATCCGATATGTGCCACCACTGTTTTAATATTCCTTTCATTCCTAATAATATCCCTCCGCCCCCGATATTCATCATATTTTCCCATCCTGCGGAGTGCTGCCCACGGGGCGAACATGCTCCTCTCCAAATCTTCCTATGAACGACCTCATATCCAGCTTCTTTACAGCAGAAACACATAGAAATAAGCATTGAGCACATGGAATACCTGATCTCAAGAGCTTACAATCCAATAGGTTTGGCGGATAGTGAAGAAGTGAATGTAAGCATGTTCGGTATTTTTCAGGGTATCCGTCAAAAAACAGAGGCAGGTAACTTGGCAACAACAAGGAGACAGGCCTGGTCAGAGTGGGGCAGGAAGGAGACAGGCCTGGTCAGAGTGGGGCAGGAAGGAGACAGGCCTGGTCAGAGTGGGGCAGGAAGGAGGCATGCCAGGTCAGAGTGGGGCAGGAAGGAGACAGGCCTGGTCAGAGTGGGGCAGGAAGGAGACAGGCCTGGTCAGAGTGGGGCAGGAGGAGGCAGGCCTGGTCAGAGTGGGGGCAGGAAGGAGACAGGCCTGGTCAGAGTGGGGCAGGAAGGAGACAGGCCTGGTCAGAGTGGGGCAGGAAGCAGGATGGGTATAGCAGCTGGGACCTGCAGTTCCCCTCCGTGGGTGCAGGATGGGCCAGCCCAGCTGTACATTTCAGGGGGTTGAGGGCACGTTTCAGTGACCTGGAAAAGTACACATTTGGTTCAGCCTTGGTGCATGTGTTACACATGTGCAGGACGCCTACGTGTCTTTATTATACTCTGTGCACTGAAGGGTTTTCATCACCTTTTTAACCACAATAAACTTGTGTCTGGTTTGCAGACAGCTTCAAATTACAGCCAGGGGAACAGGCTGAAGAACAGAACAGGATCACAGTCTCTCAAGGCGCGGGTGTAAGCATCTTAATGCTGGTGGCTAAAACTGTAGGGCCATTTCCCTACAGTATAAGGACGAAGCTAAAATGTGTGAGACTTCCTATTCTCTTTCCATGTCAGGTCCACACACGCATGTTCCCAGCACTGTAAAATATTGGACAGATAACAGGCTCCTATAATTCATTTGAGACAAGAGCATGGACTCAAATGCTGTTTGTCTTTTCAATTGTAAGAACACATTACAAGAAATACCTAGAGGAGGATAATGTCACTTTGTACGCTGATGCAGATAATGTGCAGTTACTGTCCCAGGAAAAGGACTTGTTGCATCTAAAGCAGCGTTTCCCAGATGGCCCTCAGCCTGGCACAGGGGGGCACTCAGCCTGGCACAGGGGGGCACTCAGTGCCCCCCGCCTCCTTTACAATAACACAGGAGGGTCTCACAGAGACTGTAGCAAATGCTTAGGAGAAATGCACAGTGAGCTCCATTTTTCAACCACTGTTTATTTTCCCAGCTAAATGGTCTCTGACACCTCTGAAGATCCTCTGTCTGTCCGCCAGGAATTCCATTTATAACCCAATAATCTGTAATGCAGGGGATACGATGGATTTATGGGCAGAACTGCTCCAAGATATGTGCCACGCATTCCCCGAGCTTCAGCGAAATCCCCGCACAGCTTTAGAGGGCCCTGTCCCATCCCCGCTCATTGGGAGGCCGTGTCATTCATTGGGGAGCAGTCTTACTCATTAAGAGGGGCTCTCACAGACTCAGCGGCGGTGGCGATGTGGGGTTAAAGCCACAGGTGGCCTGGGGGGCTTTATAGCGTATTGTGATTCGGAGAAAACGGGCGGGTCCCCGGGGAGGTAAACGGTGTGGAGTTATATATTGGTTATCGTGTTATATTTAAGAAATGCGGGGGCAATTTATACCCACTAACGATAGTGTCAGTGTGTATGTCCAAGGTCGGGGAGAGGGGACAGAATCCCGGGCTGGGGGTCCGGCATGTACTCATCGGGGCTCAGCCTCACTAAATTGTGGGATACATTTATGGGCCCATAGTCATTCTTGTTGTCCATTTGGATCTTGGTTCTGGGCAGTGACATATTTGGGCCATTAACTATGCACACAGAATTCAGCTGGAGCTGCAACATAAGCTGTGATTTTGCAGGTAGTTCTTTGCCCTAAATTTGGAAAATATGAAACATATATTGTCCCTTTGCTGGGGATCCTGAATTTGAGGAACTATTCAGCTTGTTTTAATTCAAGCTATTAAGGTGTTATATGGCTGAGCGCTTCTTTCATTCTGTTTCCCATATATCTTACTGAGCGGCACTGATACTGGAAGGTCACAGGCGTGTCAGGAAGGATTATATCCCCAGAATACAGAACACCAACAAGTGGCCTGTCAGCTCCGCTGCTCAGCATCACATAGAGAGGCTTGTAATAGCAAGACACAGGGACATGTCCTGACCCTGCGAATCCGAGCAGGATCGCTCACGTGTAACACGCTCACATGTGACACGCTCACATGTAACACCTGTACATGTAACACGCTCACATGTAACACGCGCACATGTAACAACACGGAAGCGGCCGTTCCAGCTGCCGTTAAAGCGGCCGTTCCAGCTGCCGTTCTTGAAAAAAATAATTTTTTTCCCCCATTCAATATGTGCATGAATACAATCTGCGCACTGACACGTGATTAGCTCAGCTGCAGATCCTTCCCTTCTCCTGTAATCAATCGCTTGCTCGGGGCTATTTAATTCAGTTCTTACACAGCATTGTGGGCAATGTAGTTCCTGGAATATGATGGACTGGGCAGTTACTAGATACAATTGGTGCACTGCTAGAGAGAGGGGGAGGAGGCGGTCACTTTGGGAATGCTTCCTACATTAGAAACATTAAAAATGTATTTAAAACCTTTTTTTTTAAATGCTACAAGTATTTTCTCATAGAACAGAACTGATTTATTATAAAACGCACATGTAGGATATTGCTGGAACTGTAGCTTTAAAATCTACATTGAGACAAAGGGGAGTAAGTATTCACCATTCAGCAGATTGTAACCTGGCGGCAGCAACTACATTATCCCGAGTAGCAGGGAGGTTACTCTCGCCGTCCCTTAGCGTGTGCGCCAAACTGAACACGTGTCTTTTCTCTTCATTTCATGGATTTCATGCAAGGTTAAGCGTCACCATTTAATTCATCTATTTAAAATGTCTCAAATCCCAATTATTAAATATCCTACTATAGTCTCTGGAGGCAACTGATGTGCCCAAAGGGGCAAGTGTGATAAACACCCCGTGTGGCGTCCTGCCAGCGAGGGTGAGAGGAGACGCACCAGCGTGTTAGTGGATCCTGTCTTGCGATTTACTTGCACTGTTGTTTGAATCTCGGTGTCATGCGGAGCGGTTAGGCCGCAGTGACCCCGCGCTGTGTCTATGCGCGGCCTTACACATCATTCCTCCTGTTCCTGGAGCTCGGTAAGGCTGGCTTCCTACAGAATACATGGCGTCAGCGCATTCATGCGGAGCGGTTAGGCCGCAGTGACCCCGCGCTCACGGCCGCGCTGTGTCTGTGCGCGGCCTTACACATCATTCCTCCTGTTCCTGGAGCTCGGTAAGGCTGGCTTCCTGCAGAATACATGGCCGTCACCGCGTTCATGCGGAGCGGTTAGGCCGCAGTGACCCTGCGCTCACGGCCGCGCTGTGTCTGTGCGCGGCCTTACACCTCATTCCTCCTGTTCCTGGAGCTCGGTAAGGCTGGCTTCCTACAGAATACATGGCCGGCAGCGCGTTCATGCGGAGCGAGACCAAGGCTGAGATACAAGAGGCAAAGACCAAGGCTGAGATACAAAGTGGGTTTGAGAAGAATCACAACTTACAGGCTCGCAAAGAAAGAGTTTTCCAGGAATATCTTTCCTATTGGTTGTGAGGGCCGGCGGCTGAAGTTATATTTTGCACGAGGATCACCCTCCGTGATAACACTATCACAGGACACGGAGGGAGCCTGGCTAAGGGTCAGTGGCTGTCTCATGATCGCCTCACACATGGCAGACCTGGGAAAACCCGTCCCGTTCTGTGCTGATGACTGCTAGCATTGACCTTTGGTGGAAAATAACAGCATTGGGAAGTCACTGCCAGCCAGCAGCTGAAGCGATACCTTGCTTTACATCCCTGGAGAAGCTAGCTGTGTTCTAGCGAAATGCGTAGGAGGAAGGGAGAAGGACAAGTCATTCTTTGCTTGCATGCACTGTGTGAGTGCATTTTAATTATTATTTTATCCATTAAAACCCCCAAACTTATTTCACCATGGAGGCCTTTCTTTGCGCTTCCTTCTAGGCATCCGTTACTGGAGAGTAGCGAGTAGAACAGGCAGAAGGGGTGAGGGGAATGAGTGGGGGGTGAATGATAGGAGATGGTATTCAGAGAGCGGAAGGGGGAGATGGAGAAGTCAGAAAGAGAACAGTTTTTTTTAGCAAAGACAAGGTCTAATTAATGACCATCCTCGTGGGTACTGGAATTGGTCCATTGGGAGCCAAAGAAGGAGGTTATAGAGACGAGGCGAGATACCCAGTAAAAGGATAGGAAAGTCAGAGGAGAGAAAGCCCGGATTCAAAGTCCGAGAGAAAGGGACAGGATAGAGAGGTCGGAGGTCTGTAGATGACTGTCACGTGCAGAGAGAGACCGGGTAGAAAAGCTGGACAACAACAAAAGAAGAGAATGAAACAGATGGAGACATGGGGCGGAGGTGATATTGGCAATGGGACGAGAGGAGGAGACTTCCCCTCCCCCCCGGCCGCTGGTGCATGGCGTGAGAGAGATAGAGAGAGAACACCCTACTTTGTAAGTGAACTCAATCCAAAACTGCACATCGCTAAATACAATATCACGAAACAAGCTTTGAACCTATTAGAGAAGGTGTCGCATGGTGGAGTGCTTATACTTTTCTGCTACGGCAGAAAGAGGTGCGTTAATGTCCAAAATAAAACTCGCGCGCCTCCATTCACCACACAGAAGTGCATTTGTTACCGGTACAGAAAGAGAGCATTACGTGTACAAACCGCCACGGAAGGATCCGCCACGGAAGGATCAGCCTCTGACACACAGAATAGTACAGCACTTCATCCCTTTCATGGCCCAGCATCCTCGTACAGCTGCTAATTAGTATTCGTTAGCAGGAGATTGCCATGAACAGAATGAGCACATTCCCATCACCGGTCCATGCCAACACTCAGGCACCGGCAGGAAGGAAGGTGCCGCGTTTATTAAAGCTGCAGTCCCACTTCCACGCGTAAAACGAAACATTCGGCTTTTCTCACCAACGACCATTAGTTTCCCCCTTTCATCTTAATCACATATATCATTGTCACATTGTCTCATCATTATAATCCGAGACACGCAGGTGTGGGAGCTCTTTCTGGGCACTTTTAATGGACGGCGTCAGGATTTCCTATAAGCTGATTTAATAGTAATCCTATTGAAAGTACACAGAGCGCTAATGCATGACTTAAACAAATAGAGTACACACAGACATACACACATATATACACATACACACACACACATACACACATATACACACACACATACACACATGTACACACACACATATATACACACGCACACATATATACATACATACATACACATACATACACACACACACACACACATATATACATACACACAGACATACACAGACATACACACACATATACATATACACACACACACACACACACATACACACATATACACACACACATATATACA